>CM075295.1:12083524-12131958 GCA_037672795.1 Lagerstroemia speciosa
GGCATATTTGCTTGGTGGGCTTCGTGTATAAATAGGCGTGGGCTCTCATTTGAGAGACACAACTTCATTTCGAGGAGAGCCAGACATTCACTCACAAGAGGGAGAGCAGACAACTGAGGGCACACGGGACACACTGAGAGGAGAGTGTGAGTGCTGAGTCTGTATTGTGAGGGGTCAAGTGAGGAGTTCAAGCAGTGGGGGCTGTGAGGCATATACTCGACCAGAGTCTGTAGTTGGGTTTTTTTTTTCATACTTGTTGTGATATAATACAAGTGAGTTTTTCCCAACCTCTTCTGTGTTGCTTTGATCGATTCTAGGCTTGTGAGCCTCGGTTGTGTGGAGATTTTGTGGCTGGTCAGCAGAGCGAGCTGTTGACGCCTAGCGGTACCAAGGTACTCGAGCGGTATTCGGGTAGCGCCCTTGGCCCCGTGACACTATACCACTTGTCGGGGATGAACATGACCTTTGCCTCAGTTTTCGAGAACTCTCTCTTGAGGCGGCCAAGAGGAAGTTGGAAGAAGTCAAGAGGCTTTGGAGTGCACACGAGTATTTTACCATCACATTAGCAGAACTTGACTTCGTAGCCACCTGTGAGTACATTTGTTGCTTATGTTGACAGAATGCCTGCAAGTATACATATCCCAACAAGTGGTAAAGAATGAGTTGCGTATTGCACTACCTGGGGAGGTGGATTGGTCGACCCACGCTTGGACAGTTCCGTTCAGAAGATTCTTGATTGCCGGGTAGGGGTAAAGAGAAAACACGTGAAATCAATTTTCGATAAAGATTGTCGGAACCTTTTGGCCATGAGTAATTTTGATGACCTTTCCAAACACCACAAGAGACAAGTAGTGGAAGGATTTTTTTCGAAAATCGTATGCCAATGCTTTCATACTCGCTCTTTTTGGAACCTTTCTTTTCCCTAAAATCTGGTGCACCTTTCATGGAACACTGGCTGGCATTGTCTTTAGGTTGTTGAGGCTGCAATTACATACCCACTCTACTTCAAAAATGCCAAGGTCGGTTTACCGTGTGAGGAGCCATGGAAAGGGAATTTTGGTCTGTCCCATTTTGCTTCAGATTAGTTCCTAAGCCACATCCGAAAAATTGGCTCATGCTTTCCCATTTACTTTCCAAGTGAGAATCGGATTATGAGTATTTGGAGAAAGCTCAATGTTTTGTCAGAAAAACCACATTTCCTGCCTGAAATCGTCCGAGAATGGGAAGCTTTTCTCTCGAAAGCACAAGTTAAGAACTTTTTATGGAAAGCTCGTTGGTTTTTTTAGAAAGAAGCTTTCATCAGATGTCAAAATTTCAAGGGAATTCCACTCTGGTGTACTCTGGAGCTTTGGTCTATTTTCCAGCACATGTTTATCATCAATATAGGGGACTACAAGCTATACAACTTGTCGGGGACGAACATGACCTTTGCCTCAAGTTTCGAGAACTCTCTCTTGAGGCGGCCAAGAAGAAGTTTGAAGAAGTCAAGAGGCTTTGGAGTACACACGAGTATTTTACCATTACTTTAGCAGAACTTGACTTCGAGGAAGAATGCATCTACTTAGCCACCTGTGAGTACATTTGTCGCTCATGTTGACAAAATGCCCACAAGTATACACATCGCCATCAAGGAGTAAAGAATGAGTAACGTATTGCCCCGACTTGGAGAGGTGGATTGGTCATCCCACACTGGGACAGTTCCATTGAGAAGAATCTTGGTCGCCTGGCAGGGGTAAAGAGAAAACACGTGAAATCAATTTTGGATAAAGATTGCGGGAACCTTTTGACCTTGAGTAATTTAGATGATCTTTCCACACACCACAAGGGACAAGTGGTGGAAGGATTTTTTTCGAAAAACGTATGCCAATGCTTTCATACTCGCTCTTTTCAGATCCTTTCTTTTCCCTAAAATCTACTGCTCCTTTGATACAACACTTGCTGATATCGTCCTTAAGGTGGTTGAAGGCTGCGATTACATACCCACTCTACTTGCGAAATGCTAAGGTCGGTTGATCGTGTAAGGAGCCATGGAAAGGGAATTTTGGTTTGTCCCATTTTGCTTCAAATTTAGTTCCTAAGCCACATTTGAAAAATTGGCTCGTGCTTTCCCATTTACTTTTCAAGTGAGAATCGGATTATGAGTGTCTGGGGAAAACTCAATTGTTTTGTCAGAAAAACCCCATTTCCCAGCTCAAATCGTCCGAGAATGGGAAGCTTTTCTCTCAAAAGCACAAGTTAAGGACTTCTTATGGAAAGCTTGTTGGTTTTTCAAGAAAGAATCTTTTATTAGATGTAAAAATTTCAAGGGAATTCCACTCTTGGTGTACTATGGACCTTTGGTCTATCTTCCAGCACGTGTTTATCATCAATATGGGGGACTACAAGCAATACCACTTGTTGCGGACGAATATGACCTTTGCCTCGATTTTCAACAACTCTCTCTTCGGGTGGCCAAGAAGAAGATTGAAGAAGTCAAGAGGCTTCAGAGTACACACGAGTAGTTTACCATCACATTAGCTAAACTTGACTCGAGGAAGAACGGATCTACTTAGCCACCTGTGAGTACATTTGTTGCTCATGTTGACAGAATGCCAGCAAGTATAGATATCGCCAACAAGTAGTAAAGAATGAGTAACGTATTGCCCCTACTTGGGGAGGTGGATTGGTCGCCCCACGCTTGGACAGTTCCCTTGAGAAGAATCTTGATCGCCTTGTAGGGGTAAAGAGAAAATACGTGAAATCAATTTTCGATAAAAATTGCTGGAGCCTTTCACCTTGAGTAATTTAGATGATCTTTCCACACACCACAAGGGACAAGTAGTGGAAGGATTTTTTTCGAAAAATGTATGCCAATGCTTCCATACTCGCTCTTTTCGGAACCTTTCTTTTCCCTAAATTCAGGTGCTCCTTGATGCACCACTTGCTGCATCGTCCTTCAAGTGGTTGAATGCTGCGATTACATACCCAATCTACTTGCGGAAATGCTAAGGTCAGTTGATCATGTAAAGAGCCATGGAAAGGGAATTTTGGTTTGTCCCATTTTGCTTCAAATTTAGTTCCTAAGCCACATTCGAAAAATTGGGTTGTGCTTTCCCATTTACTTTTCAGGTGAGAATCGGATTATGAGTATTGGGAGTAAACTCAATGTTTTGTCAAAAGAACCACATTTCCCGGCTCAAATCGTCCGAGAAAGGGAAGCTTTTCTCTCAAAAGCACAAGTTAAGGACCTTTTATGGAAAGCTCCTTGGTTTTTGTAGAAAGAAGCTTTTATTAGATGTCAAAATTTCAAGGGAATTCTACTTGGTGTACTCTGGAGCTTTGGTCTATCTTCCAGCACGTGTTTACCATCGATATGGGGGACTACAAGCTATACCCCTTATCGGGGACGAACATGAGCTTTGCCTCAATTTTCGAGAACTCTCTCTTGAGGTGGCCAAGAAGAAGTTTGAAGAAGTGAAGAGGCTTTGGAGTACACACGAGAACTTTACTATCACATTAGCAGAACTTGACTTTGAGGAAGAACGGATCTACTTAGCCAACTGTGAGTACATTTGTCGCTCATGTTGACAAAATCGCCGCAAGTATACATATCGCCTACAAGTAGTAAAGAATGAGTAACGTATTGCCCCTACTTGGGGAGGTGGATTGGTCGTCCTACGCTTGTATAGTTCCCATGAGAAGAATCTTTATCGCCTGGTAGGAGTAAAGAGAAAACACATTAAATCAATTTTCAATAAAGATTGCGGGAACTTTCTGACCTTGCGTTATTTAGATGATCTTTCCACACACCACAGGGGACAAGCGGTGGAATGATTTTTTTCGAAAATCGTATGGCAATGCTTTCATGCTCGCTCCTTTCGGAACTGTTCTCTTCCCTAAAATCTAGTGCTCCGTTGATGCAACACTTGCTAACATCGTCCTTCAAGTGGTTGAAGGCTGCGATTACATACCCACTCTACTTGCGGAAATGCTAAGGTCGGTTGATCATGTAAAGTGCCATGGAAAGGGAATTTTCATTTATCGCATTTTGCTTCAAATTTAGTTCCTAAGCCACATTCGAAAAATTGGGTCGTGCTTTCCCATTTACTTTTCAAGTGAGAATCGGATTATGAGTATTTGGAGAAAACTCAATGTTTTGTTAGAAAAACCACATTTCCCAGCTCAAATCGTCCGAGAATGGGAGGCTTTTCTATCAAAAGCACAAGTTAAGGACTTTTCATGGAAAGCTCGTTGGTTTTTGTCAAAAGAAGCTTTTATTAGATGTAAAAATTTGAAGGGAATTACACTCTTTGTGTACTCTGGAGCTTTGGCCTATCTTCCAGCACGTGTTTATCATCAATATGGGGGACTACAAGATATACCACTTGTCGGGGACGAACATGACCTTTGCCTCAATTTTCGAGAACTCTGTCTTGAGGTGGGCAAGAAGACAATTGAAGAAGTCAATAGGATTTGGAGTACACACGAGTATTTTACCATCACATTAGCAGAACTTGACTTCGCGAAAGAACGGATCTACTTAGCCACCTGTGAGTACATTATTTGCTCATGTTGACACAACGCCTGCAAGTATACATATCGCCAACAAGTAGTAAAGAATGAGTAACGTACTGCCCCAATTTGGGGAGGTGGATTGGTCATCCCACGCTTGGACAGTTCCCTTGAGAAGAATATTGATCGCCTGGTAGGGGTAAAGAGAAACACGTTAAATCAATTTTCGATAAAAATTGCGGGAACCTTTTGACCTTGCGTTATTTAGATGATCTTTCCACACACCACAAGGGACAAGTGGTGGAAGGATTTTTTTCGAAAATCGTATGCCAATGCTTTCGTAGTCGCTCTTTTCGGAACCTTTCTTTTCCCTAAATTCAGGTGCTCGTTTGGATGCACCACTTGCTGACATCGTCCGTCAGGTGGTTGAAGGCTGCGATTACATACCCAGTCAACTTGCGAAAATGCTAAGGTCAGTTGATCGTCTAAAGGCCATGGAAAGGGAATTTTGGTTTGTCCCATTTTGCTTCAAATTTAGTTCCTAAGCCACATTCGAAAAATTGGCTCGTGCTTTCCCATTTACTTTTCAAGCGAGAATCGGATTATGAGTATTTGGAGAAAACTCAATGTTTTGTCAGAAAAACCACATTTTCCGACTCAAATCATCCGAGAATGGGAAGCTTTTCTCTCAAAAGCACAAGTTAGGGACTTTTTATGGAAAGCTCGTTGGTTTTTGTAGAAAGAAGCTTTTATTAGATGTAAAAATTTCAAGGGAATTCCACTGTTTGTGTGCTCTGGAGGTTTGGCCTATCTTCCAGCACGTGGTTATCATCAATATGGGGGACTACAAGCTATACCACTTGTCGGGGACGAACATGACCTTTGCCTCAATTTTCGAGAACTCTCCTTGAGGTGGGCAAGAAGACGATTGAAGAAGTCAAGAGGCTTTGGAGTACACACGAGTATTTTAGCATCACATTAGCAAAACTTGACTTCGAGGAATAGCGGATCTACTTAACCACCTGTGAGTACATTTGTTGCTCATGTTGACAGAATGCCCGCAAGTATACATATCGCCAACAAATGGTAAACAATGAGTAACGTATTGCCCCTACTTGGGGAGGTGGATTGGTCGTCCCAACCTTGGACAGTTCCCTTTAGAAGAATCTTGATCGCCGAGTAGGGGTAAAGAGAAAACACGTGGAATCAATTTTTCATAAAGATTGCGGGAACCTTTTGACCTTGCGTAATTTAGATGATCTTTCCACAAACCACAAGGGACAAGTGGTGGAAGGATTCTTTTCAAAAATCGTATGCCGTTGCTTTCATACTCGCCCTTTTCGGAACTGTTATTTGCCCTAAAACCTAGTGCTCCTTTGATGCAACGCTTGCTAACATCGTCCTTCAGGTGGTTGAAGGCTGCGATTACATACCCAATCTACTTGTGAAAATGCTAAGGTCGGTTGATCATGTAAAGTGCCATGGAAAGGGAATTTTGGTTTGTTCCATTTTGCTTCAAATTTAGTTCCTAAGCCACATTCGAAAAATTGGCTCGTGCTTTCCCATTTACTTTTCAAGTGAGAATCGGATTATGAGTATTTGGATAAAACTCAATGTTTTGTCAGAAAAACCACATTTCCCGGCTCAAATCGTCCGAGAATAGGAAGCTTTTCTCTCAAAGCACAAGTTAAGGACTTTTCATGGAAACCTCGTTGGTTTTTGTAGGCAGAAGCTTTTAATAGATGTCAAAATTTCAAGGGAATTCCAGTCTTGCTGTACTCAGGAGCTTTGGTCTATCTTCCAGCACGAGCTTATCAACAATATGGGGGACTACAAGCTATACCACTTGTCGGGGACGAACATGACCTTTGCCTCCATTTTCGAGAACTCTCTCTTGAGGCGGCCAAGAGGAAGTTTGAAGAAGTGAAGAGGCTTTGGAGCACACACGAGTATTTTACCATCACATTAGCAGAACTTGACTTTGAGAAAGAATGAATCTACTTAGCCACCTGTGAGTACATTTGTTGCTCATGTTGATAGAATGCCTGCAAGTATACGTATCGCCAACAAGTAGTAAAGAATGAGTAACGTATTGCCCCTACTTGGGGAGGTGGATTCGTTGTCCCACGCTTGGCTAGTTCCCTTGAGAGCATGCTTGATCGCCTGGCAGGGGTAAAGAACAAACACGTGAAATCAATTTTCGATAAAGATTGTGGGAACCTTTTGACCTTGAGTAATTTAGATAATCTTTCCACGCGCCACAAGGGATAAGTGGTGGAGGGAATTTTTTCGAAAATCGTATGCCAATGCTTTCATAGTCGCTCTTTTCGGAATCATTCTTTCGCTAAAATCTAGTGCTCCTTTGATGCAACACTTGCTGACATCGTCCTTCAGGTGGTTGAAGGCTGCGATTACCTACCCACCCTACTTGCTGAAATGCTAAGGTCGGTTGATCATGTAAAGTGCCATGGAAAGGGAATTTTGGTTTGTCCCATTTTGTTTGAAATTTAGTTTCTAAGCCACATTCAAAAAATTGGCTCGTGCTTTCCCATTTACTTTTCAAGTGAGAATCGGATTATGAGTATTCGGAGAAAACTCAATGTTCTCTCCAAAAAACCGCATTTCCTGGCTCAAATCGTCCGAAAATGGGAAGCTTTTCTCTCAAAAGCACAAGTTAAGGACTTTTTATGGAAATCTGGTTCGTTTTTCTATAAAAAAACTTTTATTAGATGTCAAAATTTCAAGGGAATTCCACTCTTGGTGTACTCTGGAGCTTTGGTCTATCTTCCAGCACGTGTTTATCATCAATATGGGGGACTACAAGCTATACCACTTGTCAGGGGCGAACATGACCATTGCCTCAATTTTCGAGAACTCTCTCTTGAGGCGGCCAAGTAGAAGTTTGAATAAATCAAGAGGGTTTCGAGTACACACGAGTATTTTACCGTCACATTAGCAGAATTTGACTTCGACGAAGAACGGATCTACTTAGCCACCTGTGAGTACATTTGTTGCTCATTTTGACAGAATGCTCGCAAGTATACATATCGCCAACAAGTACTAAAGAATGAGTAACGTATTGCCCCTACTTGGGGAGGTGGATTGGCCGTTCCCCGCTTGGACAGTTCCCTTGAGAAGAATGTTGATCGCTTGGTAGGGGTAAAGGGAAAACTCATGAAATAAATTTTCGATAAAGATCGCGGGAACCTTTTGACCTTGAGTAATTTAGATGATCTTTTCACACCCCACAAGGGACAGCTGGTGGAAGGATTTTTTCCAAAAATCGTATGCCAATGCTTTCATACTCGCTCTTTTCGGAACCTTTCTTTTTCCCTAAATTCAGGTGCTCGTTTGATGCACCACCTGCTGACATCGTCCTTCGGTGGTTGAAGGCTGCGATTACATACCAGTCTCATTGCGGAAATGCTAATGTTGTTTGATCATGTAAAGAGCCATGGAAAGGGAATTTTGGTTTGTCCTATTTTGCTTCAAATTTAGTTCCTAAGCCACATTCGAAAAATTGGCTCGTGCTTTCCCATTTACTTTTCAAGCGCGAATCGGCTTATGAGTATTTGGAGAAAACTCAATGTTTTGTTAGAAAAACCAAATTTTTCGGCTCAAATCCTCCGAGAATGGGAAGCTTTTCTCTCAACAGCACAAGTTAAGTACTTTTTATGCAAAGTTCGTTGGTTTTTATAGAAAGAAGCTTTTATTAGGTGTCCAAATTTCAAGGGTGTTCCATTCTTGGTGCACTCTGGAGCTTTGGTCTATCTTCCAGCACGTGTTTATCATCAATATGGGGGATTACAAGCTATACCACTTGCCAAGGACGAACATGAGCTTTGCCTCAATTTTCGAGAACTCTCTCTTGAGGTGGCGAAGAAGAAATTTGAAGTGGTCAAGAGGCTTCGGAGTACACACGAGTATTTTACCATCACATTAGCAGAACTTGACTTCGAGGAATAACTGATATGCTTAGCCACCTGTGAGTACATTTGTTGCTCATGTTGACGGAATGCTCGCAAGTATACATATTGTTAACAAGTGGTAAAAAATGAGTAACGCATTGCCCCTACTTGGGGAGGGGCATTGGTCATCCCACCCTTGGACAGTTCGCTTTAGAAGAATCTTGATCGCCTAGTAGGGGTAAAGAGAAAACACGTGAAATCAATTTTCGATAAAGATTGCGGGAACCTTTTGACCTTGCGTAATTTAGATGATCTTTCCACACACCACAAGGGAAAAGTGGTGGAACGATTTTTTTCAAAAATCGTATGCCATTGCTCTCATACTCGCTCTTTTCGGAATTGTTCTTTTCCCTAAAATCTAGTGCTCCATTGATGCAACACTTGCTGACATCGTCCTCCAGGTGGTTGAAGGCTGCGATTACATACCCACTCTAGTTGCGGAAATGCTAAGGTCGGTTGATCATATAAAGTGCCATGGAAAGGGAATTTTGGTTTGTCCCATTTTGCTTCAAATTTAGTTCCTAAGAGACATTCGAAAAATTGGCTCGTGCTTTCCCATTTACTTTTCAAGTGAGAATCGGATTATGAATATTTGGAGAAAACTCAATGTTTTGTTAGAAAAATCACATTTCCCGGCTCAAATCGTCCGAGAATGGGAAACTTTTTTCTCGAAAGCAAAAGTTAAGGACTTTTCATGGAAAGCTCGCTGGTTTTTGAAGAAAGAAGCTTTTATTAGATGTGAAAATTTCAAGGGAATTGGACTCATGGTGTACTCTGGAGCTTTGGTCTATCTTCTAGCATGAGCTTATCAACAATATGGGGGACTACAAGCTATACCACTTGTCGGGGACGAACATGACCTTTACCTCAATTTTAGAGAACTCTCTCTTGAGGCGGCCAAGAAGACGTTTGAAGAAGTCAGGAGGCTGTGGAGTACACATGAGTATTTTTCCATCACATTAGCAGAACTTGACTTCGAGGAAGAACGGATCTACTTAGACACCTGTGAGTGCATTTGTTGATCATGCTGACAGAATGCCCGCAAGTATACATATCGCCAACAAGTAGTAAAGAATGAGTAACGTATTGCCCCTACTTGGGGAGGTGGATTGCTCGTCCCACGCTTGGACAGTTCCCTTGAGAAGAATCTTGATCGCCTGCTTGAGGTAAAAATAAAACACGTGAAATCAATTTTCAATAAAAATTGCGGGAACCTTTTGACCTTGAGTAATTTTGATGATCTTTCCACACAACACAAGGGATAAGTGGTGGAAGGATTTTTTTCGACAATCGTACCCCAATGCTTTCATACTCGCTCTTTTCGGAACATTTCTTTTCCCTAAATTCAGGTGCTTCTTTGGTGCACCACTTGCTGACATCGTCCTTCAGGTGGTTGAAGGCTGCGATTACAAGCCCAATCTACTTGCAGAAATGCTAAGGTCGGTTGATTATGTAAAGAGCCATGGAAAGGGAATTTTGGTTTGTCCCATTTTGCTTTAAATTTAGTTCCTAAGCCACATTTTAAAAATTGTCTCGTGCTTTCCGATTTACTTTTGAAGTGAGAATCGGATTATGAGTATTTGGAGAAAACTCAATCTTTTGTCACAAAAACCACATTTCCCACCTCAAATCGTCCGAGAATGGGAAGCTTTTCTCTCAAAAGCACAAGTTAAGGACATTTCATGGAAAGCTCGTTGGTTTTGACAGAAAGCAGCTTTTATTAGATGTCAAAATTTCAACAGAATTCCACTCTTTGTGTACTCTGGAGCTTTAGTTTATGTTCCAGCACGTGTTTATCATAAATATGGGGGACTACAAGCTATACCACTTCTCGTGGATGAACATGAACTTTGCCTCAATTTTCGAGAACTCTCTCTTGAGGTGGCCATGAAGAGGATTCAAGAAGTCAAGAGGCTTTTGAGTGCACACGAGCATTTTACCATCACTTTAGCAGAACTTGACTTCGAGGAGGAACGGATCTACTTAGCCACCTGTGAGTACATTTGTTGCTCATGTTGACCGATTGCCGCAAGTATACATATCGCCAACAAGTACTAAAGAATGAGTAACGTATTGCCCCTACTTGGGGACGTGGATTGCTCATCCCACGCTTGGATAGTTCCCTTGAAAAGAATATTGATCGCCTGCTAGGGGTAAAGAGAAAACACGTGAAATCAACTTTCGATAAAAATTGCGGGAACCTTTTGACCCTAAGCCACATTCGAAAAATTGGCTCGTGCTTTCCAATTTACTTTTCAAGTGAGAATTGGATTATGAGTTTTCGGAGAAAACTAAAAGTTTTAGCAAAAAAAACCACATTTCCCCGCTCAAATAGCCCGAGAATGGGAAGCTTTTCTCTCAAAAGGACAAGTTAAGGACTTTTTATGGAAAGTTCGTTGGTTTTTGTAGAAAGAATCTTTTATTAGATGTCAAAATTTCAAGGGAAATTCCCTCTCGGTGTACTCTGGAGCTTTGGTCCATCTTCCAGCACGTGTTTATCATCAATATGGGGCACTACAAGCTATACCACTTGCCGGGGACGAACATGACCTTTGCCTGAATTTTTGAGAACTTTCTCTTAAGGCGGCCAAGAAGAAGTTTGAAGAAGTCAAGAGGCTTTGGAGCGCACACGAGTATTTTACCATCACATTAGCAGAACATGACTTGGAGGAAGAACGGATCTACCTAGCCACTTGTGAGTACATTTGTTGCGCATGTTGACAGAATGCCCGCAAGTATACATATCGCTAAGAAGCAGTAAAGAATGAGTAACGTATTGCCCCTACTTGGGAAGGTGGATTGGTCGTCCCACGCTTGGACAGCTCCCTTGAGAAGCATCTTGATCGCCAGCTAGGGGTAAAGAGAAGACACGTGAAATCAATTTTCGACAAAAATTGCGGGAACCTTTTGACCTTGAGTATTTTAGATGATATTTCCACACACCACAAGAGACTTCTGGTGTAATGATTTTTTTCAAAAATCATATGCCAATGCTTTCATACTCGCTCTTTTCGGAACCTTTCTTTTCCCTAATATCAAGTGATCCTTTGATGCAACATTTGCTGACATCATCCTTTCGGTGGTTGAAGGCTGTGATTACATATCCACTCTACTTGCGGAAATGCTATGGTCGGTTGATCATGTAAAGACCCACGGAAAGCGAATTTTGGTTTGTCCCAGTTCGCTTCAAATTTAGTTCCTAAGCCACATTCGAAAAATTGGGTCGTGCTTTCCAATTTAATTTTCAAGTGAGAATCGGATTATGAGTATTTTGAGAAAACTAAATGTTTTGTCAAAAAAACCACATTGGCCAGCTCAAATCATTCGAGAATGGGAAGCTTTTCACTCAACAGCACAAGTTAAGGACTTTTTATGGAAAGCTCGTAGAAAGAAGCTTTTATTAAATGACAAAATTTCAAGGGAATTTCACTCTTGGTGTACTCTGGAGCTTTGGTCTATCTTCCAGGATGTGTTTATTATCAATATGGGGGACTACAAGCTATACCACTTGTCGTGGACGAACATGACCTTTGCCTCAATTTTCGAGAACTCTCTCTTGAGGGGGACAGGAAGAAGTTTGAAGAAGTCACGAGGCTTTTGAGTACAAACGAGTATTTTACAATCACATTAGCAGAACTTGACTTCGAGGAGTAACGGATCTACTTAGCCACCCATTTGTTGCTCATGTTGGCCGAATGCCCGCAAGTATACATATCGCCAACAAGTAGTAAAGAATGAGTAACGTATTGCCCCTACTTGGGGAGGTGGATTGCTCGTCGCACGCTTGGACAGTTCCCTTGAGAAGAATCTTGATCGACTGCTAGGGGTAAAGAGAAAACATGAGAAATCAATTTTCGATGAAAATTGCGGGAACGTTTTGACCCTGAGTAATTTAGATGATATTTCCACACACCACAAGAGACATGTGGTGGAAGGATTTTTTTTCAAAAATCATATGCCAATGCTTTCATACTCGCTCTTTCTGAAACCTTTCTTTTCCCTAAAATCAAGTCCTCCTTTGATGACAAACTTGCTGACATGATCCTTCAGGTGGTTGAAGGTTGTGATTACATACCACTATACTTACGGAAATGCTAAGGTCGGTTGATCATGTCAAGAGCCATGAAAAGGGAATTTTGGTTTGTCCCATTTCGCTTCAAATTTAGTTGGTAAGCCACATTCGAAAAATTGGCTCATGCTTTCCAATTTACTTTTCAAGTGAGAATCGGATTATGAGTATTCGGGGAAAACTAAATCTTTTGCCAAAAAAACCACATTTCCCAGCTCAAATCGTCCGAGAATGGGAAACTTTTCTCCCAAAAGCACAAGTTAAGGACTCTTTATGGAAAGGTGGTTGGTTTTTGCAGAAAGAAGCTTTTATTAGATGTCAAAATTTCAAGGTAATTCCACTCTTCGTGTACTCAGGAGCATTGGTCTATCTTCCAGCACGTGTTTATCGTCAATATGGGGGACTACAATCTATACCACTTGTCGTGGACGAACATGACCTTTGCCTCAATTTTCAAGAACTCTCTCTTGAGAAAGCCAAGAAGCAGTTTCAGGAATTCAAGAGGCTTTGGACTACACACGAGTATTTTACCATCACATTAGAAGAACTTGACTTCACGGAGAAATGGATCTATTTGGCCACCTGTGAGTACATTTGTTGCTCATGTTGACCGAATGCCCACAAGTATACATATCGCCAACAAGTAGGAAAGAATGAGAAACGTATTGCCCCTACTTGGGGAGGTGGATTGCTCGTCCCACGCTTGGACAGTTCCCTTCAGAAGAATCTTGATCGCCTGCTAGGGGCAAAGAGAAAACACGTGAAATCAATTGTCGAGAAAAATTGCAGGAACCTTTTGTTCTTGAGTAATTTAGACGATCTTTCCACACACCACAAGAAACATGTGGTGGAAGGATTGTTTTTCGAAAATCATATGCCAATGCTATCATACTCGCTCTTTTAGGAACCTTTTTTTTTTCATAAAATCAAGTGCTCCTTTGATGTAACACTTGCTGACATCGTCCTTCTGGTGGTTGAAGGCTGTGATTACATACCCAATTTACTTGCGAAATGCTAAGGTCGGTTGATCATGTAAAGAGCCATGGAAAGGGAATTTTGGTTTGTCCCATTTCGCTTCAAATTTAGTTCCTAAGCCACATTCGAAAAATTGGCCCGTGCTTTCCAATTTACTTTTCAAGTGAGAATCGGATTATGAGTTTTCAGAGAAAACTAAAAGCTTTGTCAAAAAAACCACATTTCCCCGCTCAAATAGTCCGAGAATGGGAAGCTTTTCCCTCAAAAGGACAAGTTAAGGACTTTTTATGGAAAGCTCGTTGGTTTTGGTAGAAAGAAGCTTTTATTAGATGTCAAAATTTCAAGGGAACTCCACTCTCGGTGTGGTCTGCAGCTTTGGTCTATCTTCGAGCACGTGTTTATCATCAATATGGGGGACTACAAGCTATACCACTTGTCTGGGACGAACATGACCTTTGCCTCAATTTTTGAGAACTCTCGCTTGAGACGGCCAAGAAGCAGTTTCAGGAATTCAAGAGGTTTTGGAGTACACACGAGTATTTCACCATCACATTAGAAGAACTTGACTTGGAGGAGGAACGGATCTACTTAGCCACCTGTGAGTGCATTTGTTGCGCATGTTGACAGAATGCCCGCAAGTATACATATCGCCAACAACTGGTAAAGAATGAGTAACGTATTGCCCCTACTTGGGGAGGTGGATTGGTCGTCCCACGCTTGGACAGCTCCCTTGAGAAGAATCTTGATCGCCTGCTAGGGGTAAAGAGAAAACACGTGAAATCAATTTTCGATAAAAATTGCGGGAACCTTTTGGTCTTGAGTAATTTAGATGATATTTCCACACACCACAAGAGACTTGTGGTGGAATGATTGTTTTCAAAAATCATATGCCAATGCTTTCATACTCGCTCTTTTCGAAACCTTTATTTTCCATAAAATCAAGTGCTCCTTTGATGCAACACTTGCTGGCATCATCCTTCAGGTGGTCGAAAGCTTTGATTACATACCCACTCTACTTGCGGAATTGCTAAGGTCGGTTGATCATGTAAAGAGAAATGGAATGGGAATTTCGGTTTGTCCCATTTCGCTACAAATTTAGTTGGTAAGCCACATTCGAAAAATTGGCTCGTGCTTTCCAATTTAATTTCAAGTGAGAATCGGATTATGAGTATTCATAGAAAACTAAATGTTTTGTCAAAAAAACCACATTTCCGAGCTCAAATAGTCCGAGAATGGGAAGCTTTTCTCTCAAAAGCAAAAGTTAAGGACTTTTTATGGAAAGCTCGTTGGTTTTTGTAGGAAGAAGCTTTTCTTAGATGTCAAAATTTCAACGGAATTCCACTCTGGGTGTACTCTAGAGCTTTGGTCTATCTTCCAGCACGTGTATATCATCAATATGGGGGACTACAAGCTATGCCACTTGTCGTGGACGAACATGACCTTTGCCTCAATTTTCGAGAACTCTCTCTTGAGGCGGCCAAGAAGAAGTTTGAAGAAGTCAAGAGGCTTTCGAGTACACACGAGTATTTTACCATCACATTAGCAGAACTTGACTTCGAGGAAAAACGGATCTACTTTGTACTTAGCCACCTGTGAGTGCATTTGTTGCGCATGTTGACAGAATGCCCGCAAGTATATATATCGCCAACAACTAGTAAAGGATGAGTAACGTATTGCCCCTACTTGGGGAGGTGGATTGCTCGTCCCACGCATGGACAGCTCCGTTGAGAAGAATCTTGATCGCCTGCTAGGGGTAAAGAGAAAACACGTGAAATCAATTTTCGATAAAAATTGCGGGAACCTTTTGACCTTGAGTAATTTAGATGATATTTCCACACACCACAAGAGACTTGTGGTGGAATTATTGTTTTCAAAAATCATATGCCAATGCTTTCATACTCTCTCTTTTCAGAACCTTTCTTTTCCATAAAATCAAGTGCTCCTTTGATGCAACACTTGCTGGCATCATCCTTTAGGTGGTTGAAAGCTTTGATTACATACCCACTCGACTTGTGGAAATGCTAAGGTCGGTTGATCATGTAAAGAGCCATGGAATGGGAATTTCGGTTTGTCCCATTTCGCTTCCAATTTAGTTCCTAAGCCACATTCGAAAAATTGGCTCGTGCTTTCCAATTTACTTTTCAAGTGAGAATCGGATCATGAGTATTCGTAGAAAACTAAATGTTTTGTCAAAAAAACCACATTTCCGAGCTCAAATTGTCCGAGAATGGGAAGCTTTTCTCTCAAAAGCAAAAGTTAAGGACTTTTTATGGAAAGCTCGTTGGTTTTTGTAGGAAGAAGCTTTTATTAGATGTCAAAATTTCAGCGGAATTCCACTTTGGGTGTGCTTTGGAGCTTTGGTCTATCTTCCAGCACGTGTTTGTCATCAATATGGGGGACTACAAGCTATACCACTTGTCGTGGACGAACATGACCTTTGCCTCAATTTTCGAGAACTCTCTCTTGAGGCGGCCAAGAAGAAGTTCGAAGAAGTCAAGAGGCTTTGGAGTACACATGAGTATTTTGCCATAACATTAGCAGAACTTGACTTCGAGGAAGAACGGATCTACTTGGCCAACTGTGAGTACTTTTGTTGCTCATGTTCACCGAATGCCTGCAAGTATACATATCGCCAACAAGTAGGAAAGAATGAGTAACGTATTGCCCCTCATTGGGGAGGTGGATTGCTCGTCCCACGCTTGGACAGTTCCCTTGAGAGGAATCTTGTTCGCCTACTAGGGGTAAAGAGAAAACACGTGAAATCAATTTTCGATAAAAATTGCGGGAACGTTTTGAACTTGAGTAATTTAGAGGATATTTTCACACACCACAAGAACATGCGGTGGAAGGATTTTTTTCAAAAATCATATGCCAATGCTTTCATACTCGCTCTTTTCGGATCCTTTCTTTTCCCTAAAATCAAGTGATCCTTTGATGCAACACTTGCTCACATGGTCCTTCAGGTGGTTGAAGGCTGTGATTACATACCCACTCTACCTGCGGAAATGCTAAGGTCAGTTGATCATGTAAAGAGCCATGGAAAGGAAATTTTGGTTCGTCCCATTTCACTTCAAATTTGGTTCCTAAGCCACATTCAAAAAATTGGCTCGTGCTTTCCAATTTAATTTTCAAGTGAGAATCGGATTATGGGTATTTGGAGAAAACACAAAGTTTTGCCTCAAGAACCACATTTCCCGGCTCAAGTCGTCCGAGAATGGGAAGGTTTTCTCTCAAAAGCACAAGTTAAAGACATTTTATGGAAAGCTCGATGGTTTTCGCAGAAAGAAGCTTTTAGTAGATGTCAAAATTTCAAGGCAATTCCACTCTCGGTGTACTCTGGAGTTTTGGTCTATCTTCCAGCACGTGTTTATCATCAGTATGGGGGACTACAAGCTATACCACTTGTCGGGGACGAACATGAACTTTGCCTTGATTTTCGAGAACTCTCTCTTGAGGCGGCCAAGAAGAAGTTTGAAGAAGTCAAGAGGCTTTGGAGTACACACGAGCATTTTGCCATCACATTAGCAGAACTTCACTTATAGGAAGAAAGGATCCACTTAGCCACTTGTGAGTGCATTTGTTGCTCATGTTGACCGAATGACCGCAAGTATACATATCGCCAACAAGTATTAAAGAATGAGTATTGTATTGCCCCGACTTGGGGAGGTCGATTGGTCGTCCCACGCTTGGACAGGTAAAGAGAAAATACGTGAAATCAATTTTCGATAAAAATTGCGAGAACCTTTTGACCTTGAGTAATTTAGATGATCTTTCCACACACCACAAGAGACATGTGGTGGAAGGATTTTTTTCAAAAATCATATGTGAATGCTTTCATACTCGCTCTTTTCGGAAACTTTCTTTTCCCTAAAATCAAGTGCTCCTTTGATGCAACACTTGCTCACATCGTCCTTCAGGTGGTTGAAGGCTATGATTACATACCCACTCTACCTGCGGAAATGCTAAGGTCGGTTGATCATGTAAAGAGCCATGGAAAGGGAATTTTGGTTTGTCGCATTTCGCTTCGAATTTGGTTCCTATGCCACATTCGAAAAATTGGCTCCTGCTTTCCAATTTCCTTTTCAAGTGAGAATCGGATTATGAGTATTCGGAGAAAACTAAATGTTTTGTCAAAAAACCATATTTCCTGGCTCAGGTCGTCCGAGAATGGGAAGCTTTTCTCTCAAAAGCACAAGTCAAGGACATTTTATGGAAAGCTCGTTGGTTTTTTGCATAAAGAAGCTTTTACTAGATGTCAAAATTTCAAGCGAATTCCACTTTTGGTGTACTCTGGAGCTTTGGTCTATCTTCCAACACGTGTTTATCATCAATATGGGCGACTACAAGCTATACCACTTGTCGGGGATGAACATTACCTTTGCCTCAATTTTCGAGAACTCTCTCTTGAGGCGGCCAAGAAGAAGTTTGAAGAAATCAAGAGGCTTTGGAGTGGACACGAGTATCTTACCATCACATTAGCAGAACATTCGTTCGAGGAGGAACGGATGAACTTAGCCACCTGTGAGTACATTTGTTGCTCATGTTGACCGAATGCCTGCAAGTAGACATATCACCAACAAGTAGTAAAGAATGAGTAACGTATTACCCTGACTTGGGGAGGTGGATTGGTCGTCCCACGCTTGGACAGTTCCTTGAGAAGAATCTTGATCACTTGCTCGGCGTAAAGAGAAAACACGTGAAATCAATTGTCGATATAAATTGCGGGAACCTTTTGACTTGAATAATTTAGATGATCTTTCCACACACCACAAGAGACATGTGGTGGAAGGATTTTTTTCGAAAATCATATGCCAATGCTTTCATACTCGCTCTTTTCGGAACCTTTCTTTTCCCTAAAATCAAGTGCTCCTTTGATGCAACACTTGCTGACATCATGCTTCAGGTGGTTGAAGGCTGTGATTACATACCCACTCTACTTGCGGAAATGCTAAGGTCGGTTGATCATGTAAAGAGCCATGGAAAGGGAATTTTGGTTTGTCCCATTTCGCTTCCAATTTAGTTCCTAAGCCACATTCGAAAAATTGGTTTGTGCTTTCCAATTTACTTTTCAAGTGAGAATCGGATTATGAGTATTTGGAGAAAACCGAATGTTTTGCAACGAAAAACCACATTTCACGGCTCAAGTCGGCTGAGAATGCGAGGCTTTTCTCTCAAAAGCACAAGTTAAGGACATTTTACGGAAAGCTCGTTGGTTTATGCAGAAAGAAGCTTTTATTAGATGTCAAAATTTCAAGGGAATTCTACTCTCGGTGTACTCTGGAGGATTGGTCTACCTTCCAACACGTGTTTATCTTCAATATGGGGGACTACAAGCTATACCACTTGTCGTGGACGAACAAGACCTTTGCCTCAATTTTCAAGAACTCCCTCTTGATGCAGCCAGGAAGAAGTTTCAAGAAGTCAAGAGGCTTTGGAGTCACACACGAGTATTTTCCCATCACATTAGCAGAACTTCACTTCAAGGAAGAAAGGATCTACTTAGCCACCTGTGAGTGCATTTCTTGCTCATGTTGATAGAATGCCCGCAGGTATACATATCGCCAACAATTTGTAATGAATGAGTAACGTATTGCCCCTGCTTGGGGAGGTGGATTGGTTGTCCCACGCTTGGACAGCTCCCTTGAGAAGAATCTTGATCGCCTGCTTGGGGTAAAGAGAAAACACGTGAATCAATTTTCGATAAAAACTGCGGGAACCTTTTGACCTTGAGTAATTTAGATGATCTTTCCACACACCACAACAGACATGTGGTGGAAGGTTTTTTGTCAAAAATCATGTGCCAATGCTTTCATACTCGCTCTTTTCGAAAGCTTTCTTTTCCCTAAAATCAAGTGCTCCTTTGATGCAACACTTGCTCACATCGTCCTTAGGTGGTTCAAGGCTGTGATTACATATCCACTCTACTTGCGGAATAGCAAAGGTCGATTGATCAGGCAAAGAGCCATGGAAAGGGAATTTTGGTTTGTCCCATTTCGCTTCAAATTTGGTTCGTAAGCCACATTGGAAAATTTGGCTCGTGCTTTCCAATTTACTTTTCAAGTGAGAATCGGATTATGAGTATTTGGAGGAAACACAATGTTTTGCCACAAAAACCACATTTCCCGGCTCAAGTCGTCCGAGAATAAGAATCTTTTCTCTCAAAAGCACAAGTTAAGGACACTTTATGGAAAGCTCGTTGGTTTTTGCAGAAAGAAGCTTTTACTAGATGTCAAAATTTCAAGGGAATTCCACTTTCGGTGTACTCTGGAGCTTTGGTCTATCTTCCAACACGTGTTTATCATCAATATGGGCGACTACAAGCTATACCACTTGTCGGGGATGAACATTACCTTTGCCTCAATTTTCGAGAACTCTCTCTTGAGGCGGCCAAGAAGAAGTTTGAAGAAATCAAGAGGCTTTGGAGTGCACACGAGTATCTTACCATCACATTAGCAGAACATGAGTTCGGGGAGGAACGGATCTACTTAACCACCTGTGAGTACATTTGTTGCTCATGTTGACCGAATGCCTGCAAGTAGACATATCACTAACAAGAAGTACAGAATGAGCAATGTATTGCCCCTACTTGGGGAGGTGGATTGGTCGTCCCACGCTTGGACAGTTCCCTTGGGAAGAATCTTGATCGCCTGCTCGGCGTAAAGAGAAAACACGTGAAATCAATTGTCGATATAAATTGCGGGAACCTTTTGACCTTGAGTAATTTGGACGATCTTTCCACACACCACAAGAGACATGTGGTGGAAGGATTTTTTTCGAAATCATATGCCAATGCTTTCATACTCGCTCTTTTCGGAACCTTTCTTTTCCCTAAAATCAAGTGCTGCTTTGATGCAACACTAGCTGACATCATTCTTCAGGTGGTTGAAGGCTGTGATTACATACCCACTCTACTTGCGGAAATGCTAAGGTCGGTTGATCATGTAATGAGCCATGGAAAGGGAACTTTGGTTTGTCCCATTTTGCTTCAAATTTAGTTCCTAAGCCACATTCGAAAATTTGGCTCGTGCTTTCCAATTTACTTTTCAAGTGAGAATCGGATTATGAATTTTCGGAGAAAACTAAAAGTTTTGTCAAAAAAACCCCATTTCCCCGCTCAAATCATCCGAGAATGGGAAGCTTTTCTCTCAAAAGCACAAGTTAAGGACTTTTTATGGAAAGCTCGATCGTTTTTGTAGAAATAAGCTTTTATTACATGTCAAAATTTGAAGGGAATTCCACTCTTGGTGTACTCTGGAGCTTTGGTCTATCTTCCAGCACATGTTTATCATCAATATGGGGGACAACAACCTATACCACTTGTTGGGGACGAACATGACCTTTGCATCAGTTTTCGAGAACTCTCTCTTAAGGCGGTCCAGAAGAAGTTTGAAGATGTCAAGAGGCTTTGGGGTACACATGACTATTTTACCATCACATTAGCAGAACTTGACTTCGAGGAAGAGCGGATCTACTTAGCCAGCCGTGAGTACATTTGTTGCTCATGTAGACAGAATGCCCGCAAGTAGACATATCGCCAACAAGTACTGATGAATGAGTAACGTATTGCCGCTACTTGGGGATGTGGATTGGTCATCCCACGCTTGGACAGTTCCCTTGAGAAGAATCTTGATCGCCTGCTAGGGGTAAAGAGAAAACACGTGAAATCAATTTTCGATAAAAATTGCATTAACCTTTTGACCTTTAGCAATTCAGACGAACTTTCCACACACCACAAGACACATGTGGTGGAAGGATCTTTTTCGAAAATCATATGCTAGTGCTTTCATACTCGCTCTTTTCGAAACCTTTCTTTTCCCTAAAATCAAGTACACCTTTGATGCAACACTTGCTGACATCGTCCTTCAGGTGGTTGAAGGCTATGATTACATACCCACTCTACCTGCGGAAATGCTAAGGTCCGTTGATCATGTAAAGAGCCATGGAAAGGGAATTTTGGTTTGTCCCATTTCGCTTCGAATTTGGTTCCTAAGCCACATTCGAAAAATCGGCTCGTGCTTTCCAGTTTACTTTTCAAGTGAGAATCGGATTATGAGTATTCAGATAAAACTAAATGTTTTCTCAAATAAACCACATTTCCCAGCTCAAATCATCCGAAAATGGGAAGCTTGTCTCTCAAAAGCACAAATTAAGGACTTTTTATGGAAAGCTCGTTGGTTTTTGTAGAAAGAAGCTTTTATTAGATGTCCAAATTTCAAGGGAATTCCACTCTTGGTGCACTTTGGAGCTTTGGTTATTTTCCAACACGCGTTTACCATCAATATGGGGAACTCTCTCTTGAGGCGGCCAAGAAGAAGTTTCAAGAAGTGAAGAGGCTTCGGAGTACACACGAGTATTTTACCATCACATTAGCAGAACTTGACTTTGAGGAAGAACGAATCTACTTAGTGATGCGAACCTCGCCAACATCGTGATGAAACCCATTATCAAGTATGATATGAACCTCACCAACTCGTGACGAAACCCGTATTCAGCTAAGGTCTCCAGGAACCGTGTCCTTATCAAGCTCGAAAGGTGGAACCTTGACCCATCACCTATGGAGAGCTAAGAACCTTGGTATAGTGAAGACGCCGCAATCAACTATGGAAGGGTTGATTGATAAGTCGGGGATGAACGCCACGGAATCCTCCGATAAGTTCAAATAGTGCTTCAAAGAACCAAATAGAATAAAATCTCACACTTCATTAATGAATAAAACTGATCCAAATTCGTCCAAAGCAAGCACCAGCCTTTAAATAGGTCAAAGTGCAATATTACATCAAAAATAACCTTTCTAAATGGTTCTCGTAGGATAGGAAACAAATTAGAAAGTAAATCGAAGTGTTATCCCAGAGAAATTATAATATATTACCAATATCTTTAGAACTAAATAAAGGGGAAGGTAATATTTTCTACTTGCTAAAAGAGGAAAGTGATATATTCGTGTAGATAACTTCAATATATCAACATTAACTTCTGCTTCTCTTGCCTCTTTAGTTCTCTCAACTTCCTTTCTTGATGATATTCTTCCTCATTATATCTAGTTGAGATATATTTCTTCAAATACTTTCCCTCTTGACATCAACTTAAATATATCTCTTGAAGCACTTTCACTTTTGACATTCAGCTAAAATATGTGGCCTTCATCATTGGTCCATTTTTGAAATATTATGGATAATGTTGAGTCATTTAGCCTGCTCGTCACTTGTATGCATATCCATGTTCTTCATTTCATCTCAAATGAGCTTCTCGTCAGTGGACCTTCAAAGACTTTGATTTCATTCTTCTAGTTCGTATCTTGGATCACATCACTTAGCCACTTGTGAGTACATTTGTCGCTCATGTTGACAGAATGCCCGCAAGTATACATATCGCCAACAAGTAGTAAAGAATGAGTAACGTAGTGCCCCTACCTGGGGAGGTGGAATGGTCGTCCCACGCTTGGATAGTTCCGTTGAGAAGAATCTTGATCGCCTGCTAGGGGTAAAGAGAAAACAGCTGAAATCAATTTTCGATAAAAATTGCGGGAACCTTTTGACCTTGAGTAATTTAGATGATCTTTCCACACACCACAAGAGACATGTGGTGGAAGGATTTTTTTCGAAAATCATATGCCAATGCTTTCATACTCGCTCTTTTCGGAACCTTTCTTTTCCCTAAAATAAAGTGCTCCTTTGATGCAACACTTGCTCACATCGTCCTTCAGGTGGTTGAAGGCTGTGATTACATACCCACTCTACTTGCAGAAATGCTAAGGTCAGTTGATCATGTAAAGAGCCATGGAAAGGGAATTTTGGTTTGTCCCATTTCGCATCAAATTTAGTTCCTAAGCCACATTCGAAAAATTGGCTCCTGCTTTTCAATTTACTTTTCAAGTGAGAATCGAATTATGAGTATTCAGAGAAAACTCAATGTTTTGTCACAAAAATCACATTTCCTGGGTCAAGTCGTCCGAGAATGGGAAGCTTTTCTCTCAAAAGCACAAGTTAAGGACATTTTAAGGAAAGCCCGTTGGCTTTTGTAGAAAGAAGCTTTTCTTAGATGTCAAAATTTCAAGGGAATTCCACTCTTGGTGCACTCTGGAGCTTTGGTCTATTTTCCAGCACGTGTTTACCATCAATATGGGGGAGTACAAGCTGTACCACTTGTCAGGGACGAACATGACCTTTGCCCCAATTTTCGAGAACTCTTTCTTGAGGCGGCCAAGAAGAAGTTTCAAGAAGTCAAGAGGCTTTGGAGTACGCACGAGTATTTTACCAACACATTAGCAGAACTTGACTTCAAGGAAGAACGGATCTACTTAGCCACCTGTGAGTACATTTGTTGCTCATGTTGACAAAATGCCCGCAAGTATACATATCACCAACAAGTAGTAATGAATGAGTAATGTATTGCCCCTACTTGCGGAGGTGGATTGGTCGTCCCACGCTTGGACAGTTCCCTTGAGAAGAATCTTGATCGCCTGGTAGGGGTAAAGAGAAAACACGTGAAATCAATTTTCGATAAAAATTACAGGAACCTTTTGACCTAGAGTAATTTAGATGATCTTTGCACACACCACAAGAGACATGTGGGGGAAGGATTTTTTTCGAAAATGATATGCCAATGCTTTCATACTCGCTCTTTTCGGAACCTTTCTTTTCCCTAAAATAAAGTGCTCCTTTGATGCAACACTTGCTCACATCGTCCTTCAAGTGGTTGAAGGCTGTGATTACATACCCACTCTACTTGCGGAAACGCTAAGGTCGGTTGATCATGTAAAGGGCCATGGAAAGGGAATTTTGGTTTGTCCCATTTCGCCTCAAATTTAGTTCCTCAACCACATTCAAAAAATTGGCTCATGCTTTTCAATTTACTTTTCAAGTGAGAATCGGATTATGAGTATTCGGAGAAAACTCAATGTTTTGTCACAAAAACCACATTTCCTGGGTCAAGTCGTCTAAGAATGGGAAGCTTTTCTCTCAAAAGCTCAAGTTAAGGACTTTTTATGGAAAGCTCGTTGGTTTTTGTAGAAATAAGATTTTACTAGATGTCAAAATTTCAAGGGAATTCCACTCTTGGTGCACTCTGGAGCTTTGGTCTATTTTCCAGCTCGTGTTTACCCTCAATATGGGGGACTACAAGCTGTACCACTTTTCGGGGACGAACATGACCTTTGCCCCAATTTTCGAGAACTCTTTCTTGAGGCGGCCAAGAAGAAGTTTCAAGAAGTCAAGAGGCTTTGGAGTACGCACGAGTATTTTACCATCACATGAGCAGAACTTGACTTCGAGGAAGAACAGATCTGCTTAGCCACCTGTGAGTACATTTGTTGCTCATGTTGACAGAATGTTCGCAAGTATACATATCGCCAACAAGTAGTAAAAAATGAGTAACGTATTGCCCCTACTTGGGGAGGTGGATTGGTCTTCCCACGCTTGGACAGTTCCCTTGAGAAGAATATTGATCGCCTGGCAGGGGTAAAGAGAAAACAGGTGAAATCAATTTTCGATAAAAATTGAGGAGACCTTTTGACCTTGAGTAATTTAGATGATCTTTGCACACACCACAAGAGTCCTGTGCTGGAAGGATTTTTTTCGAAAATGATATGCCAATGCTTTCATACTCACTCTTTTCGGAACATTTCTTTTCCCTAAAATAAAGTGCTCCTTTGATACAACACTTGCTCACATCGTCCTTCAGGTGGTTGAAGGCTGTGATTACATACCCACTCTACTTGCGGAAATGCTAAGGCCGGTTGATCATGTAAAGAGAGAAAACACGTGAAATCAATTTTCAATGAAAATTGCGGGAACCCTTTGACCTTGAGTTACTTAGATGATCTTTCCACACACCACAAGAGACATGTGGAAGAAGGATTTTTTTCGAAAATGATATGCCAATGCTTTCATACTCGCTCTTTTCGGAACCTTTCTTTTCCCTAAAATAAAGTGCTCCTTTGATGCAACACTTGCTCACATCGTCCTTCAGGTGGTTGAAGGCTGTCATTACATACCCACTCTACTTGTGGAAATGCTAAGGTCGGTTGATCATGTAAAGAGCCATGGAAAGGGAATTTTGGTTTGTCCCATTTCGCTTCAAATTTAGTTCCTAAGCCACATTCGAAAAATTGGCTCGTGCTTTCTAATTTACTTTTCAAGGGAGAATCGGATTATGAGTATTTGGAGAAAACTCAATGTTTTGTCACAAAAACCACATTTCCTGGGTCAAGTCACCTGAGAATGGGGTGCTTTTCGCTCAAAAGCACAAGTGGAGGACTTTTTATGGAAAGCTCGTTGGTTGTTGTGGAAAGATGCCTTTATTAGATGTCAAAATTTCATGGGAATTCCACTCTTGGTGCACTCTGGAGCTTTGGTCTTTTTTCCTGCACGTATTTATCATCAATATGGAGGACTACAATGTATACCACCTGTCGGGGGCGAACATGACCTTTGCCTCAATTTTCGAGAACTCTCTCTTGAGGCGGCCAAGAAGAAGTTTCAAGAAGTCAAGAGGCTTTGGAGTACACACGAGTATTTTACCATCACATTAGCAGAACTTGACTTCGAGGAAGAACCGATCTACTCAGCCACCTGTGAGTACATTTGATGCTCATGTTGACAGAATGCCCGCAAGTATACATATCGCCAACAAGTAGTAAAGAATGAGTAACGTATTGCCCCTACTTGGGGAGGTGGATTGGTCATCCCACGCTTGGAGAGTTCCCTTGAGAAGAATCTTGATCGCCTGGTAGGGGTAAAGAGAAAACACGTGAAATCAATTTTCGATAAAAATTGTGGGAACTTTTTGACCTTGAGTATTTTAGATGATCTTTGCACACACCACAACAGACTTGTGGTGGAAGGATTTTTTCGAAAATGATATGCCAATGCTTTCATACTCGCTCTTTTCGGAACCTTTCTTTTCCCTAAAATAAAGTGCTCCATTGATGCAACACTTGCTCACGTCGTCCTTCAGGTGGTTGAAGGCTGTGATTACATACCCACTTTACTTGCGGAAATGCTAAGATCGGTTGATCATGTAAAGAGAGAATACACGTGAAATCAATTTTCGATGAAAATTGCGGGAACCTTTTGACCTTGAGTAATTTAGATGATCTTTCCACAGACCACAAGAGACACGTGGAAGAACGATTTTTTTTGAAAATGATATGCCAATACTTTCATACTCGCTCTTTTCGGAACCTTTCTTTTCCCTAAAATAAAGTGCTCCTTTGATGCAACACTTGCTCACATCGTCCTTCATGTGGTTGAAGGCTGTGATTACATGCCCACTCGACTTGCGAAAATGCTAAGGTCGGTTTATCATGTAAAGAGCCATAGAAAGGGAATTTTGGATTGTCCCATTTTGCTTCAAATTTAGTTCCTAAGCCACATTTGAACAATTGGCTTGTACTTTCCATTTTACTTTTCAAGTGAGAATCGAATTATGAGTATTTGGAGAAAAATCAATGTTTTGTCAAAAAAACCGCATTTCCCGGCTCAAATCGTCCGAGAATGGGAAGCTTGTCTCTCAAAAGCTCAAGTTAATGACTTTTTATGGAAAGCTCATAGGTTTTTGCAGAAAGAAGCTTTTCTTAGATGCCAAAATTTCAAGGGAATTCCACTCTTGGTGTACTCTGGAGCTTTGGTCTATCTTCCAGCACGTGTTTATCATCAATATGGGGTACTACAAGCTATACCACTTGTTGGGGACGAACATGACCTTTGCCTCAATTTTCGAGAAGTCTCTCTTGAGGCGGCCAAGAAGAAGTTTCAAGAAGTCAAGAGGCTTTGGAGTACACACGAGTATTTTACCATCACATTAGCAGAACTTGACTTCGAGGAAGAACGGATCTACTTAGTCTCCTGTGAGTACATTTGTTGCTCATGTTGACAGAATGCCCGCAAGTATACTTATCGCCAGCAAGTAGTAAAGAATGAGTAACGTATGACCCCTACTTGGGGAGGTGGATTGGTCGTCCCACGCTTGCACAGTTCCCTTGAGAAGAATCTTGATTGCCTGGTAGGGGTAAAGAGAAAACACGTGAAATCAATTTTCGATAAAGATTGCAGGAACCTTTTGGCCTCGAGTAATTTAGATGATCTTTCCACACACCAAAAGGGACAAGTGGTGGAAGGTTTTTTTTTTGAAAATCATATGCATATGATTTCATACACGCTCTTTTTAGAACCGTTCTTTTCCCTAAAATCAAGTGCCCCATTGATGCAACACTTGCTGACATCGTCCTTCAGGTGGTTGAAGGCTGTGATTACATACCCACTCTAGTTGCGGAAATGCTAAGGTCGATTGATCATGTAAAGATCCATGGGAAGGGAATTTTGGTTTGTCCCATTTTGCTTCAAATTTAGTTCGTAAGCCACATTCGTAAAATTGGCTCGTGCTTTCCCATTTACTTTTCAAGTGAGAATCGGATGATGAGTATTTGGAGAAAACTCAATGTCTTGTTAGAAAAAGCACATTTCCCGGCTTAAATCATTCGAGAATGGGAAGCTTTTCTCTCAAAAGTACAAGTTAAAGACTTTTTATGGAAAGCTCGTTGGTTTTTGTAGAAAGAAGCGTTTCTTAGATGTCAAAATTTCAAGGGAATTCCACCATTGGTGTACTTTGGAGCTTTGGTCTATGTTACTTCACGCGTTTATAATCAATATGGGGGACTACAAGCTACACCACTTGTCGTGAGCGAACATGACCTTTGCCTCAATTTTCGAGAACTCTCTGTCGAGGCGGCCAAGAGAAAGTTTGAAGAAGTCAAGGGGCTTTGGAGTAGACACAAGTATTTTACCATCACAATAGCAGAACATGACTTCGAGGAAGAATGGATATACGTAGCCACCTGTGAGTACATTTGTTGCTCATGTTGACAGAATGCCCGCAAGTATACATATTGCCAACAAGTAGCTAAGAATGAGTAACATATTGCCACTACCTGGGGAGGTCGATTGGTCGTCCCACACTTGAACAGTTCCGTTGAGGAGAATCTTGATCGCCTGCTAGGGGTAAGGAGACAACACGTGAAATCAATTTTCCATAAAGATTGCGGGAACCTTTTGACCCTGAGTAATTTAGATGATCTTTCCACACACCACAAAGGACAAGTGGTGGAAGAATTTTTCTCGAAAATCATATACCAGTGCTTTCATACTCGCTCTTTTGGGAACAGTTCTTTTCCATAAAATCAAGTGCTCCTTTGATGCAACACTTGCTGACATCGTCCTTCAGGTGGTCGAAGGCTGTGATTGCATACCCATTCCACTTGCGGAAATGCTAAGGTCAGTTGATCACGTAGAAAGCCAAGGAAAGGGAATTTTGGTTTACCCATTTTGCTTCAAATTTAGTTCCTAAGCCACATTCGAAAAATTGGCTCGTGCTTTCCAATTTACATTTCAAGTGAGAATTGGATTATGAGTTTTTGGAGAAAACTCAATGTTTTGTCAAAAAAACCACATTTCCCAGCTCAAATCGTCCAAGAATGGGAAGCTTTTGTCTCAAAATCACAAGTTAAGAACTTTTTATGAAAAGCTCATTGGTTTTTGTAGAAGGAAGCTATTATTAGATGTAAAACTTTCAGGGGAATTCCACTATTGGTGTACCCTGGAGCTTTGGTCTATCTTCCAGCACGTGTTTATCATCAATATGGTGGACTAAAAGCTATACCACTTGTCGGGGACGAACATGACCTTTGCCTCAATTTTGGAGAACTCTCTCTTGAGGCGGCCAAGATGAAGTTTGAAGAAGTCAAGAGGCTTTGGAGTACACACGAGTATTTTACCATCACATTAGCAGAACTTGACTTCGAGGAAGAACGGATCTACTTAGCCACCTGTTAGTATATTTGTTCCTCATTTTGACAGAATGCCCGCAAGTATACATATCGCCAACAAGTAGTTAAGAATGAGTAACGTATTGCTCCTACCTGGGGAGGTGGATTGGTCGTCCCACGCTTGGACAATTCCCTTGAGAAGAATCTTGACCGCCTGGCAGGGTTAAAGAGAAAACACATGAAATCAATATTCGATAAAAATTGCTGGAACCTTTTGACCCTAAGTAATTTAGATGATCTTTCCACGCACCACAAGGGACAAGTGGTGGAAGGATTTTTTTCGAAAATCATATGCCAATGCTTGTATACTCGCTCTTTTCGGAACCGTTCTTCTCCCCAAAATTAAGTGCTCCTTTGATGCAACACTTGCTGACATCGTCCTTCAGGTCGTTGAAGGCTGTGATTATGTAACCACTCTACTTGCGGAAATGCTAAGGTCGGTTGATCACCTAAAGAGCCATGGAAACGGAATTTTGGTTTGTCCCATTTTGCCTAAAATTTAGTTCCTAAGCGACATTCGAAAAATTGGCTCATGCTTACCCATTTACTTTTCAAGTGAGAACCAAATTATGAGTATTGGAGAAAACTCAATGTTTGTCAGAAAAACCACATTTCCAGGCTCAAATCGTCCGAGAATGGGAAGCTTTTCTCTCAAAAGCACAAGTTAAGGACTTTTTATGGAAAGCTCGTTGGTTTTTGTAGAAAGAAGCTTTTATTAGATGACAAAATTACAAGGGAATTCCACTCATGGTGTACTCTAGAGCTTTGGTCTATCTTCCAGCACGTGTTTATCATCAATATGGGGGACTAGAAGCTATACCACTTGTCGGGGACGAACATTAACTTTGCCTCAATTTTTGAGAACTCTCTCTTGAGGCGGCCAAGAAGAAGTTTGAAGAAGTCAAGAGGCTTTGGAGTACACGCGAGTATTTTACCATCACATTAGCAGAACTTGACTTCGAGGATGAACGGATCTGCTTAGCCACCTGGGATTACATTTGTTGCTCATGTTGACAGAATGCCCGCAAGTATGCATATCGCAAAAAAGTGGTAAAGAATGAGTAACGTATTGCCCCTACTTGGGGAGGTGGATTGGTCGGCCCACGCTTGGACAATTCCCTTGCGAAGAATCTTGATCGCCTGGTAGGGGTAAAGAGAAAACATGTGAAATTAATTTTTGATAAAGATTGCAGGAACCTTTTGACCTTGAGTAATTTAGATGATCTTTCCACACACCACAAGGGACAAGTGGTGGAAGGATTTTTTTCGAATATCATATGCCAATGCTTTCATACTCGCTCTTTTGGGAACCGTTCTTTTCCCTAAAATCAAGTGCTCCATTGATGCAACACTTGCTAACATTGTGTTTCAGGTGGTTGAAGGCTGTGATTACATACCCAATCTACTTGCGGAAATGCTATGGTAGGTTGATCATCTAAAGAGCCATGGAAAGGGAATTTTGGTTTGTCCCATTTTGCTTAAAATTTAGTTCCTAAGCCACATTCGAAAAATTGGCTTGTGCTTTCCCATTTACTTTTCAAATGAGAATCGGATTACGAGTATTTGGAGAAAACTCAATGTTTTGTCAGAAAAACCACATTTCCCGGATCAACTCGCCAGATAATGGGAAGCTTTTCTCTCAACGCTCAAGTTAAGGACTTTTTATGGAAAGCTCGTTGGTTTTTGTAGAAAGAAGCTTTTATTAGATGTCAAAATTTTAGGGGAATTCCACTATAGGTGTCCCCTAGAGCTTTGGTCTATCTTCCAGCACGAGTTTATCATCAATATGATGGACTCAAAGCTATACCACTTGTCGGGGACGAACATGACCTTTGCCTCAATTTTTGAGAACTCTCTCTTGAGGCAGCCAAGAAGAAGAATGAAGAAGTCAAGAGGCTTTGGAGTACGCACTAGTATTTTACCATCACATTAGCAGAACTTGACTTCGAGGAAGAACGAATCTACTTAGCCACCTGTGTGTACATTTGTTGCTCATGTTGACAGAATGCCCGCAAGTATACATATCGACAACTAGTAGTTAAGAATGAGTAACGTATTGCTCCTACTTGGGGAGGTGGATGGGTCATCCCACGCTTGGACAGTTCCCATGAGAAGAACCTTGGTCGCCTGGTAGGGTTAAAGAGAAAACACGTGAAATCAATTTTCGATAAAAATTACGGGAACCTTTTGACCCTGAGTAATTTAGATGATCTTTCCACACACCACAAGGGACAAGTGGTGGAAGGATTTTTTTCAAAAATCATATGCCAAAGCTTTCATACTCGCCCTTTTCCCTAAAATCAAGTGCTCCTTTGATGCAACACTTGCTGACATCGTCCATCAGGTGGTTGAAGGCTGTGATTACATATCCACTCTACTCGCGGAAATGCTAAAGTCAGTTGATCACCTAAAGAGCCATGAAAAGGGAATTTTGGTTTTTCCCATTTTGTGCAAAATTTAGTTCCTAAGCCAGATTCAAAAAATTGGCTCGTGCTTTCCCATTTACTTTTCAATTGAGAATCGGATTATGAGTATTTGGAGAAAACTCAATGTTTTGTAAAAAAAACCACATTTCCTGGCTTAAATTGCCTGAGAAGGGGAAGCTTTTCTCTCAAAAGCACAAGTTAAGGACTTTTTATGGAACGCTCGTTGGTTTTTGTAGAAAGAAGCGTTTATTAGATGTCAAAATTTCAAGGGAATTTCACTCATGGTGTACTGTGGAGCTTTGGTCTATCTTCCAACACGTGTTTATCATCAATATGGAGGACTAGAAGCTATACCACTTGTCGGGGACGAACATTGCCTTTGCCTCAATTTTGGAGAACTCTCTCTTGAGGCGGCCAAGAAGAAGTTTGAAGAAGTCAAGAGGCTTTGGAGTACACACGAGTATTTTACAATCACATTAGCAGAACTTGACTTCGAGGATGAACGGATCCACTTAGCCACCTGGGAACACATTTGTTGCTCATGTTGACAGAATGCTCAATAGTATACATATCGCAAAAAAGTGGTAAAGAATGAGTAACGTATTGCCCCTACTTGGGGAGGTGGATTGGTCGTCCCACGCTTGGACAATTCCCTTGCGAAGAATCTTGATTGCCTGGCAGGGGTAAAGAGAAAACACGTGAAATCAATTTTTGATAAAGATTGCGGGAACCTTTTGACCTTGAGTAATTTAGATGATCTTTCCACACACCACAAGGGACAAGTGGTGGAAGGATTTTTTTTGAAAATCATATGCCAATGCTTTCATACTCGCTCCTTTGGGAACCATTCTTTTCCCTAAAATCAAGTGTTCCATTGATGCAACACTTGCTGACATTGTCCTTCTGGCGGTTGAAGGCTATGATTACATACCCACTCTACTTGCAGAAATGCTAAGGTAGGTTGATCATCTAAAGAGCCATGGAAAGGGAATTTTGGTTTGTCCGATTTTGCTTAAAATTAAGTTCCTAAGCCACATTCGAAAAATCGGCTAGTGCTTTCCCATTTACTTTTCAAGTGAGAATCGGATGACGAGTATTTGGAGAAAACTCAATGTTTTGTCAGAAAAACCACATTTCCCGGCTCAAATCGCCCGATAAATGGAAGCTTTTCTCTCAAAAGCTAATGTTAAGGACTTTTTATGGAAGGCTTGTTGGTATTTGTAGAAAGAAGCTTTTATTAGATGTCAAAATTTCTGGGTAATTCCACTATTGGTGTCCCTGGAGCTTTGGTCTATCTTCCAGACACGTGTTTTATCATCAATATGGTGGACTAAAAAGCGATACCACTTGTCGGGGACGAACATGACCTTTGCCTCAATTTTTGAGAACTCTCTGTAGAGGCGGCCAAGAAGAAGTTTGAAGAAGTCAAGAGGCTTTGGAGTAATGCACGAGTATTTTTACCATCACATTAGCAGAACTTGACTTCGAGGAAAACGAATCGACTTAGACCACCCCATCCTGGGGAGGTGGATTGGTCGTTCCATGCTTGGACAGTTTCCCCTTAGAAGAATCTTGATCGCCTAGTAGGGTTAAGGAGAAAACACGGTGAAATCAATTTTCGATAAAAATTGCGGGAACCTTTTGACCCTGAGTAATTTAGATGATCTTTCCACACACCCCAGGGACAAGTGGTGGAAGGATTTTTCGAAAATCATATGCCAAGCCTTTTATACTCGCTCTTTTCGGAACCGTTCTTTTCCCTAAAATCAGTGCTCCTTTGATGCAACACTTGCTGACATCATCCTTAGGTGGTTGAAGGCCATGATTACATATCCACTCTACTTGTGGAAAGGCTAAGGTCGGTTTATCACCTAAAGAGCCGTGGAAAGGGAATTTTGGTTTGTCCCAATTTTGCTTCAAATTTAGTTCCTAAGCCAGATTCGAAAAATTGGCTCGTGCTTTCCCATTTACTTTTCAAGTGAGAATCGGATTATGAGTATTTGGAGAAAACTCAATGTTTTGTCAGAAAAACCACATTTCCTGGCTCAAATCGTCTGAGAATGGGAAGCTTTTCTCTCAAAAGCACAAGTTAAGGACTTTTTAGGGCAAGCTCGTTGGTTTTTTTAGAAAGAAGCTTTTGTTAGATGTCAAAATTTCAAGGGAATTCCACTGTTGGTGTACTCTTGAGCTTTGGTCTATCTTCGACAGTGTGTTATCATCAATATGGGGTACTGCAAGCTATACCCACTTGTCCGGGACGAACATGGGCTTTGCCTCAATTTCGAGAACTCTCTCTTGAGGCGGCCATGAAGTAGTTTGAAGAAGTGAAGAGGCTTTGGAGTACACATGACTATTTTACCAACATCATTAGCAGAACTTGACTTCCAAGAGAACGGATCTACTTGGCCACCTGGGATTACATTGTTGCTAATGTTGACAGAATGCCCGCATGTATACATATCGCCAACAAGTTGTAAAGAATGAGTAACGTATTGCCCCTACTTGGTGAGGTGGATTGGTCGTCCCACGCTTGGACATTTCGTTGAGAAGAATCTTGATCGCCTGGGAGGGGTAAAGAGAAAACACGTGAAATCAATTGCGATAAAGATTGCGGGAACCTTTTGACCCTGAGTAATTTAGATGATCTTTCCACACACCACAAGGACAAGTGGCGGAAGGATTTTTTTCGAGAATCATATGCCAATGCTTTGTTACTTGCTCTTTCGGAACCTTTCTTTTCCCTCAAATAAAGTGCTCCTTTGATGCAAAACTTCTTGACATTGCCCTTCAGGTCGTTGAAGGCTGTGATTACATACCCACTCTACTGCGGAAATGCTAAGGTCGGTTGATCATGTAAAGAGCCATGGAAAGGGACTTTGCTTTGTCCATTTTACTTCAAATTTAGTTCCTAAGCCACATTCGAAAAATTGGCCCGTGCTTTCCAATTTACGTTTCAAGTGAGAATCGGATTGTGAGTATTTGGAGAAAACTCAAGGGTTGCTGCCAAAAAACCACATTCCCGCTCAAATCGTCCGAGAATGGGAAGCTTTTCTCTCAAAAGCACAAGTTAAGGACTTTTTATGGAAAGCTTGTCGGTTTCTATAGAAAGAAGCTTTTATGAGATGTCAAAATTTCAAGGGAATTCCACTCTTGGTCTGCTGTGGAGCTTTGGTCCACCTTCCACCACGTGTTTATCGTCAATATGGGGGACTACAATCTGTACCACTTGTCGGGACAAACATTACCTTTGCCTCAATTTTCGTGAACTCTCTCTTGAGGCGGCCAAGAAGAAGTTTGAAGAAGTCATGAGGCTTTGGAGTACACACGAGAATTTCACCATGTCATTAGTAGAACTTGACCTTGAGGAAGAACTGATCTACTTAGCTGCCTGTGAGTACATTTGTTGCTCATGTTGACAGAATACCCGCAAGTATACATACCGCCAACAAATAGGAAAGAATGAGTAACGTATTGCCCCTACTTGGGGAGGTGGATTGGTCATCCCACTCTTGGACAGTTCCCTTTATAAGAATCTTGATCGCCTGCTAGGGGTAAAGAGAAAACATGTGAAATCAATTTTTGATAAAAATTGCAGGAACCTTTTGACCCTAAGTAATTTAGATGATCTTTCCACACACCACAAGGGGCAGGTGGTGGAAGGATTTTTTTCGAAAATCATATGCCAATGCTTTCCTACTCACTCTTTTCGGAACCGTTCTTTTCCCTAAAATCAAGTGCTCCTTTGACGCAACACTTGCTGACATCGTCCTTCAGGTGGTTGAAGGCTGTGATTACTTACCCACTCTACTTGTGGAAACACTAAGGTCGGTTGATCATCTAAAGAGCCATGGAAAGGGAATTTTGGTTTGTCTCGTTTTGCTTGAAATTTAGTTCTAAGCCACATTCGAAAAATTGGCTCATGCTTTCCCATTTACGTTTCAGTGAGAATCGGATGACGAGTATTTGGAGAAAACTCAATGTTTTGTCAGAAGAACCACAGTTCCCGGCGCAAATCCTCCGAGAATGGGAAGCTTTTCTCTCAAAAGCACAAGTTAAGGACTTGTTACGGAAAGCTTGTTGGTGTTTGCAGAAAGAAGCTTTTATTAGATGTCAAAATTTCAAGGGAATTCCACTCTTGGCGTAATTTTCGAGAATTCTCTCTTGAGGCGGCCACAAAGAAGTTTGAAGAAGTCAAGAGGCTTTGGAGTACACACGAGTATTTTACCATCACATTAGCAGAACTTGACTTCGAGGAAGAACATACCTAGTTAGCCACCTGTGGGCACATTTGTTGCACATGTTGATAGAATGGGAAAGCTCGTTTGTTTTTGTAGAAAGAAGCTTTTATTAGTGTCAAAATTTCAAGGGAATTCCACTCTTGGTGTACACTGGAGCTTTGGTCTATCTTCCAGCACGTGTTTATCGTCAATATGAGGAACTACAAGCCATACCACTTGTCGGGCACGAACATGACCTTTGCCCCGATTTTCGAGAACTCTCTCTTAAGGCGGCCATGAAGAAGTTTGAAGAAGTGAAGATGCTTTTGATTACACATGAGTATTTTACCATCACATTAGCTGAACTTGACTTCAAGGAAGAACTGGTCTACTTAGCCACTAGTGAGTACATTTGTTGCTCATGTTGACTGAATGCCCGCAAGTATACATATCGCTAACAAGTAGTAAAGCATGAGTAATGTATTGCCCCTACCCGGGGAGGTGGATTGGTCGTCCCACACTTGGACAGTTCCCTGGAGAAGAATCTTGATCGCCTGCTAGGGGTAAAGAGAAAACACGTGAATTTTCGATAAAAATTGCGGGAACCCTTTGGGCTTGAGTAATTTAGATGACCTTTCCACACACCACAAGGGACAAGTGTTGGAAGGATTTTTTTCAAAAATCATATGCCAATGCTTTCATACTCACTCTTTTCGGAACCTTTCTTTTCCCTAAAATCAAGTGCTCCTTTGATACAAAACTTGCTGGCATCGTCCTTCTGTTGGTTGAAGGCTGTGACTACATACCCACTCTACTGGCGGAAATGCTAAGGTCTGTTGATCATGTAAAGAGCCATGGAAAGGGACTTTTGATTTGTCCCATTTTACTTCAAATTTAGTTCCTAAGCCACATTCGAAAAATTGGCCCGTGCTTTCCAATTTACTTTTCAAGTGAGAATCGGATTGTGAGTATTCGGAGAAAACTCAATGTTCTGCCAAAAAATCCACATTCCCCGGCTCAAATTGTCCGAGAATGGGAAGCTTTTCTCTCAAAAGCACAAGTTAAAGACTTTTTATGGAAAGCTTGTCGGTTTCTATAGAAAGAAGCTTTTATGAGATGTCGAAATTTCAAGGAAATTCCACTCTTGGTCTGCTCTGGAGCTTTGGTCCATCTTCCACCACGTGTTTATTGTCGATATGGGGGACTACAATCTGTACCACTTGTCGAGACGAACATTACATTTGCCTCAATTTTCGAGAACTCTCTCTTGAGGTGGCCAAGAAGAAGTTTGAAGAAGTCAAGAGGCTTTGGAGTACACAAGAGTATTTTACCATGACATTAGCAGAACTTGACATCGAGGAAGAACGGACCTACTTAGCTGCCTGTGAGTACATTTGTTGCTCATGTTGACAGAATACCCGCAAGTGTACATACCGCCAACAAATAGGAAAGAATGAGTAACGTATTGCCCCTACTTGGGGAGGTGGATTCGTCGTCCCACGCTTGGACAGTTCCCTTGATAAGAATCTTGATTGCCTGCTATGGGTAAAGAGAAAAAACATGTGAAATCAATTTTCGATAAAAATTGCGGGAACCTTTTGACCCTGAGTAATTTAGATGATCTTTCCACACACCACAAGGGACAAGTGGTGGAAGGATTTTTTTCAAAAATCATATGCCAATGCTTTCCTACTCGCTCTTTTCGGAACCGTTCTTTTCCCTAAAATCAAGTGCTCCTTTGACGCAACACTTGCCGACATCGTCCTTCAGGTGGTTAAAGGCTGTGATTACTTACCCACTCTACTTGTGGAAACACTAAGGTTGGTTGATCATCTAAAGAGCCATGGAAAGGGAATTTTGGTTTGTCCCGTTTTGCTTGAAATTTAGTTCAAAGCCACATTCGAAAAATTGGCTCATGCTTTCCCATTGACATTTCCAGTGAGAATCGGATGACGAGGATTTGGGGAAAACTCAATGTTTTGTCGGGAAAACTCAATGTTTTGTTGGAAAAACCACAGTCCCCGGCGCAAATCCTCCGAGAATGGGAAGCTTTTCTCTCAAAAGCACAAGTTAAGGACTTGGATGGAAAGCTTGTTGGTGTTTGTAGAAAGAAGCTTTTATTAGATGTCAAAATTTCAAGGGAATTCCACTCTTGGCGTAATTTTCGAGAATTCTCTCTTGAGGCGGCCAAGAAGAAGTTTGAAGAAGTCAAGAGGCTTTGGAGTACACACGAGTATTTTACCATCACATTAGCAGAACTTGACTTCGAGGAAGAACGTACCTACTTAGCCACTTGTGTGCACATTTGTTGCACATGTTGAGAGAATGGGAAAGCTCGTTTGTTTTTGCAGAAAGAAGCTTTTATTAGTGTCAAAATTTCAAGGGAATTATACTCTTGGTGTACTCTGGAGCTTTGGTCTATCTTCCAGCACGTGTTTATAGTCAATATGGGGGACTACAAGCTATACCACTTGTCGGGGACGAACATGACCTTTGCCCCGATTTTCGAGAACTCTATCTTGAGGCGGCCATGAAGAAGTTTGAAGAAGTGAAGAGGCTTTTGATTACACACGAGTATTTTACCATCACATTAGCTGAACTTGACTTCAATGAAGAACTGGTCTACTTAGGCACCTGTGAGTACATTTGTTGCTCATGTTGACATGATGCCCGCAAGTATACATATCGCTAACAAGTAGTAAAGCATGAGTAACGTATTGCCCCTACCCGGGGAGGTGGATTGGTCGTCCCACGCTTGGACAGTTCCCTTGAGAAGAATCTTGATCGCCTGCCAGGGGTAAAGAGAAAACACGTGAAATCAATTTTCGATAAAAATTGCGGGAACCCTTTGAGCTTGAGTAATTTAGATGACCTTTCCACACACAACAAGGGACAAGTGTTGGAAGGATTTTTTTCGAAAATCATATGCCAATGCTTTCATACTCGCTCTTTTCGGAACCTTTCTTTTCCCCAAAATCAAGTGCTCCTTTGATGCAAACTTGCTGGCATCGTCCTTCTGTTGGTTGAAGGCTGTGATTACATACCCACTCTACTGGCGGAAATGCTAAGGTCGGTTGATCATGTAAAGAGCCATGGAAAGGGACTTTTGATTTGTCCCATTTTACTTCAAATTTAGTTCCTAAGCCACATTCGAAAAATTGGCCCGTGCTTTCCAATTTACTTTTCAAGTGAGAATCGGATTGTGAGTATTCGGAGAAAACTCAATGTTCTGCCAAAAAAACCACATTCCCCGGCTCAAATCATCCGAGAATGGGAAGCTTTTCTCTCAAAAGCACAAGTTAAGGACTTTTTATGGAAAACTTGTCGGTTTCTATAGAAAGAAGCTTTTATGAGATGTCAAAATTTCAAGGGAATTCCACTCTTGGTCTGCTCTGGAGCTTTGGTCCATCTTCCACCACGTGTTTATCGTCAATATGGGGGACTACAATCTGTACCACTTGTCGGGACGAATATTACATTTGCCTCAATTTTCGAGAACTCTCTCTTGAGGCGGCCAAGAAGAAGTTTGAAGAAGTCAAGAGGCTTTGGAGTACACACGAGTATTTTACCATGACATTAGCAGAACTTGACTTGGAGGAAGAACGGATCTACTTAGCTGCCTGTTAGTACATTTGTTGCTCATGTTGACAGAATACCCGCAAGTATACATACCGCCAACAAATAGGAAAGAATGAGTAACGTATTGCCCCTACTTGGGGAGGTGGATTGGTCGTCCCATGCTTGGACAGTTCCCATGATAAGAATCTTGATCGCCTGCAAGGGTAAAGAGAAAACATGTGAAATCAATTTTCGATAAAAATTGCAGGAACCTTTTGGCCCTGAGTAATTTAGATGATCTTCCCACACACCACAAGGGGACAAGTGGTGGAAGGATTTTTTTCGAAAATCATATGCCAATGCTTTCCTCCTCGTTCTTTTCCCTGAAATCAAGTGCTCCTTTGACGCAGCACTTGCTGACATCGTCCTTCAGGTGGTTGAAGGCTGTGATTACTTACCCACTCTACTTGTGGAAACACTAAGGACGGTTGATCATCTAAAGAGCTATGGAAAGGGAATTTTGGTTTGTCCCGTTTTGCTTGAAATTTAGTTCTAAGCCACATTCGAAAAATTGGCTCATGCTTTCCCATTTACTTTTCAAGTGAGAATCGGATGACGAGTACTTGGAGAAAACTCAATGTTTTGTCAGAAAAACCACAGTTCCCGGCGCAAATCCTCCGAGAATGGGAAGCTTTTCTCTCCAAAGCACAAGTTAAGGACTTGTTATGGAAAGCTTGTTGGTGTTTGTAGAAAGAAGCTTTTATTAGATGTCAAAATTTCAAGGGAATTCCACTCTTGCTGTAATTTTCGAGAATTCTCTCTGGAGGCGGCCAAGAAGAAGTTTGAAGGAGTCAAGAGGCTTTGGAGTACACACGAGTATTTTACCATCACATTAGCAGAACTTGACTTCGAGGAAGAACGTACCTACTTAGCCACCTGTGGGTACATTTGTTGCACATGTTGACAGAATGGGAAAGCTCATTTGTTTTTGTAGAAAGAAGCTTTTATTAGTGTCAAAATTTCAAGGGAATTCCACTCTTGGTGTACTCTGGAGCTTTGGTCTATCTTCCAGCACGTGTTTATCGTCAATATGGGGGACTACAAGCTATACCACTTGTCGGGGACGAACATGACCTTTGCCCCAATTTTCGAGAACTCTCTCTTGAGGCGGCCATGAAGAAGTTTGAAGAAGTGAAGAGGCTTTTGATTACACACGAGTATTTTACCATCACATTAGCTGAACTTGACTTCAAGGAAGAACTGGTCTACTTAGCCACCTGTGAGTACATTTGTTGCTCATGTTGACAGAATGCCCGCAAGTATACAAATCGCTAACAAGTAGTAAAGCATGAGTAACGTATTGCCCCTACCCGGGGAGGTGGATTGGTCGTCCCACGCTTGGACAGTTCCCTTGAGAAGAATCTTGATCGCCTGCCAGGGGTAAAGAGAAAACACGTGAAATCAATTTTCGATAAAAATTGCGGGAACCCTTTGAGCTTGAGTAATTTAGATGACCTTTCCACACACCACAAGGGACAAGTGTTGGAAGGATTTTTTTCGAAAATCATATGCCAATGCTTTCATACTCGCTCTTTTCGGAACCTTTCTTTTCCCCAAAATCAAGTGCTCCTTTGATGCAAACTTGCTGGCATCGTCTTCTGTTGGTTGAAGGCTGTGATTACATACCCACCCTACTGGCGGAAATGCTAAGGTCGGTTGATCATGTAAAGAGCCATGGAAATGGACTTTTGATTTGTCCCATTTTACTTCAAATTTAGTTCCTAAGCCACATTCGAAAAATTGGCCCGTGCTTTCCAATTTACTTTTCAAGTGAGAATTGGATTGTGAGTATTCGGAGAAAACTCAATGTTCTGCCAAAAAAACCACATTCCCCGGCTCAAATCGTCCGCGAATGGGAAGCTTCTCTCTCAAAAGCACAATTTAAGGACTTTTTATGGAAGGCTTGTCGGTTTCTATAGAAAGAAGCTTTTATGAGATGTCAAAATTTCAAGGGAATTCCACTCTTGGTCTGCTCTGGAGCTTTGGTCCACCTTCCACCATGTGTTTATCGTCAATATGGGGGACTACAATCTGTAGCACTTGTCGGGACGAACATTACCTTTGCCTCAATTTTCGAGAACTCTCTCTTGAGGTGGCCAAGAAGAAGTTTGAAGTAGTCAAGAGGCTTTGGAGTACACACGAGTATTTTACCATGACATTAGCAGAACTTGACTTCGAGGAAGAACGGATCTACTTAGCTGCCTGTGAGTACATTTGTTGCTCTTGTTGACAGGATACCCGCAAGTGTACATACCGCCAACAAATAGGAAAGAATGACTAATGTATTGCCCCTACTAGGGGAGGTGGATTGGTCGTCCCACGCTTGGACAGTTCCCTTGATAAGAATCTTGATCGCCTGCTAGGGGTAAAGAGAAAACACGTGAAATCAATTTTCGATAAAAATTGCAGGAACTTTTTGGCCCCGAGTAATTTAGATTATCTTTCCACACACCACAAGGGGACAAGTGGTGGAAGGATTTTTTTCGAAAATCATATGCCAATGCTTTCCTCCTCGTTCTTTTCGGAACCGTTCTTTTCCCTAAAATCAAGTGCTCCTTTGACGCAACACTTGCTGACAACGTCCTTCAGGTGGTTGAAGGCTGTGATTACTTACCCACTCTACTTGTGGAAACACTAAGGTCGGTTGATCATCTAAAGAGCCATGGAAAGGGAATTTTGGTTTGTCCCGTTTTGCTTGAAATTTAGTTCTAAGCCACAGTCGAAAAATTGGCTCATGCTTTCCCATTTACTTTTCAAGTGAGAATCGGATGACGAGTACTTGGAGAAAACTCAATGTTTTGTCAGAAAAACCATATTTCCCGGTGCAAATCCTCCGAGAATGGGAAGCTTTTCTCTCAAAAGCACAGGTTAGGGACTTGTTACGGAAAGCTTGTTGGTGTTTGTAGAAAGAAGCTTTCATTAGATGTTAAAATTTCAAGGGAATTCCACTCTTGCTGTAATTTTCGAGAATTCTCTCTGGAGGCGGCCAAGAAGAAGTTTGAAGGAGTCAAGAGGCTTTGGAGTACACACGAGTATTTTACCATCACATTAGCAGAACTTGACTTCGAGGAAGAACGTACCTACTTAGCCACCTGTGGGTACATTTGTTGCACATGTTGACAGAATGGGAAAGCTCGTTTGTTTTTGTAGAAAGAAGCTTTTATTAGTGTCAAAATTTCAAGGGAATTCCACTCTTGGTGTACTCTGGAGCTTTGGTCTATCTTCCAGCACGTGTTTAACGTCAATATGGGGGACTACAAGCTATACCACTTGTCGGGGACGAACATGACCTTTGCCCCAATTTTCGAGAACTATCTCTTGAGGCGGCCATGAAGAAGTTTGAAGAAGTGAAGAGGCTTTTGATTACACACGAGTATTTTCCCATCACATTAGCTGAACTTGACTTCAAGGAAGAATTGGCCTACTTAGCCACCTGTGAGTACATTTGTTGCTCATGTTGACTGAATGCCCGCAAGTATACAAATCGCTAACAAGTAGTAAAGCATGAGTAACCTATTGCCCCTACCCGGGGAGGTGGATTGGTCCTCCCACGGTTGGACAGTTCCCTTGAGAAGAATCTTGATCGCCTGCCAGGGGTAAAGAGAAAACACGTGAAGTCAATTTTCGATAAAAATTGCGGGAACCCTTTGAGCTTGAGTAATTTAGATGACCTTTCCACACACCACAAGGGACAAGTGTTGGAAGGATTTTTTTCGAAAATCATATGCCAATGCTTTCATACTCGCTCTTTTCGGAACCTTTCTTTTCCCCAAAATCAAGTGCTCCTTTGATGCAAAACTTGCTGGCATCGTTCTTCTGTTGGTTGAAGGCTGTGATTACATACCCACCCTACTGGCGGAAATGCTAAGGTCGGTTGATCATGTAAAGAGCCATGGAAATGGACTTTTGATTTGTCCCATTTTACTTCAAATTTAGTTCCTAAGCCACATTCGAAAAATTGGCCTGTGCTTTCCAATTTACTTTTCAAGTGAGAATTGGATTGTGAGTATTCGGAGAAAACTCAATGTTCTGCCAAAAAACCACATTCCTCGGCTCAAATCATCCGAGAATGGGAAGCTTTTCTCTCAAAAGAACAATTTAAGGACTTTTTATGGAAAGCTTGTGAGTTTCTATAGAAAGAAGCTTTTATGAGATGTCAAAATTTCAAGGGAATTCCACTCTTGGTCTGCTCTGGAGCTTTTGTCCATCTTCCACCACGTGTTTATCGTCAATATGGGGGACTACAATCTGTGCCACTTGTCGGGACGAACATTACCTTTGCCTCAATTTTCGAGAACTCTCTCTTGAGGTGGCCAATAAGAAGTTTGAAGTAGTCAAGAGGCTTTGGAGTACACACGAGTATTTTACCATGACATTAGCAGAACTTGACTTCGAGGAAGAACGGATCTACTTAGCTGCCTGTGAGTACATTTGTTGCTCTTGTTGACAGGATACCCGCAAGTGTACATACAGCCAACAAATAGGAAAGAATGACTAATGTATTGCCCCGACTAGGGGAGGTGGATTGGTCGTCCCACGCTTGGACAGTTCCCTTCATAAGAATCTTGATCGCCTGCTAGGGGTAAAGAGAAAACACGTGAAATTAATTTTCGATAAAAATTGCAGGAACTTTTTGGCCCTGAGTAATTTCGATGATCTTTCCACACACCACAAGGGGACAAGTGGTTGAAGGATTTTTTTCGAAAATCATATGCCAATGCTTTCCTCCTCGTTCTTTTTGGAACAGTTCTTTTCCCTAAAATCAAGTGCTCCTTTGACGCAACACTTGCTGACATCGTCTTTCAGGTGGTTGAAGGCTGTGATTACTTACCCACTCTACTTGTGGAAACACTAAGGTCGGTTGATCATCTAAAGAGCCATGGAAAGGGAATTTTGGTTTGTCCCGTTTTGCTTGAAATTTAGTTCTAAGCCACATTCAAAAAATTGGCTCATGCTTTCCCATTTACTTTTCAAGTGAGAATCGGATGACGAGTACTTGGAGAAAACTCAATGTTTTGTCAGAAAAACCACAGTTCCCGGTGCAAATCCTCCGAGAATGGGAAGCTTTTCTCTCAAAAGCACAAGTTAGGGACTTGTTACGGAAAGCTTGTTGGTGTTTGTAGAAAGAGGCTTTCATTAGATGTCAAAATTTCAAGGGAATTGCACTCTTGCTGTAATTTTCGAGAATTCTCTCTGGAGGCGGCCAAGAAGAAGTTTGAAGGAGTCAAGAGGCTTTGGAGTACACACGAGTATTTTACCATCACATTAGCAGAACTTGACTTCGAGGAAGAACGTACCTACTTAGCCACCTGTGGGTACATTTGTTGCACATGTTGACAGAATGGGAAAGCTCGTTTGTTTTTGTAGAAAGAAGCTTTTATTAGTGTCAAAATTTCAAGGGAATTCCACTCTTGGTGTACTCTGGAGCTTTGGTCTATCTTCCAGCACGTGTTTATCGTCAATATGGGGGACTACAAGCTATACCACTTGTCGGGGACGAACATGACCTTTGCCCCAATTTTCGAGAACTCTCTCTTGAGGCGGCCATGAAGAAGTTTGAAGAAGTGAAGAGGCTTTTGATTACACACGAGTATTTTACCATCACATTAGCTGAACTTGACTTCAAGGAAGAACTGGTCTACTTAGCCACCTGTGAGTACATTTGTTGCTCATGTTGACAGAATGCCCGCAAGTATACAAATCGCTAACAAGTAGTAAAGCATGAGTAACGTATTGCCCCTACCCGGGGAGGTGGATTGGTCGTCCCACGCTTGGACAGTTCCCTTGAGAAGAATCTTGATCGCCTGCCAGGGGTAAAGAGAAAACACGTGAAATCAATTTTCGATAAAAATTGCGGGAACCCTTTGAGCTTGAGTAATTTAGATGACCTTTCCACACACCACAAGGGACAAGTGTTGGAAGGATTTTTTTCGAAAATCATATGCCAATGCTTTCATACTCGCTCTTTTCGGAACCTTTCTTTTCCCTAAAATCAAGTGCTCCTTTGATGCAAAACTTGCTGGCATCGTCCTTCTGTTGGTTGAAGGCTGTGATTACATACCCACCCTACTGGCGGAAATGCTAAGGTCGGTTGATCATGTAAAGAGCCATGGAAATGGACTTTTGATTTGTCCCATTTTACTTCAAATTTAGTTCCTAAGCCACATTCGAAAAATTGGCCCGTGCTTTCCAATTTACTTTTCAAGTGAGAATTGGATTGTGAGTATTCGGAGAAAACTCAATGTTCTGCCAAAAAAACCACATTCCCCGGCTCAAATCGTCCGAGAATGGGAAGCTTTTCTCTCAAAAGAACAATTTAAGGACTTTTTATGGAAAGCTTGTGGGTTTCTATAGAAAGAAGCTTTTATGAGATGTCAAAATTTCAAGGGAATTCCACTCTTGGTCTGCTCTGGAGCTTTGGTCCATCTTCCACCACGTGTTTATCGTCAATATGGGGGACTACAATCTGTGCCACTTGTCGGGACGAACATTACCTTTGCCTCAATTTTCGAGAACTCTCTCTTGAGGTGGCCAAGAAGAAGTTTGAAGTAGTCAAGAGGCTTTGGAGTACACACGAGTATTTTACCATGACATTAGAAGAACTTGACTTCGAGGAAGAACGGATCTACTTAGCTGCCTGTGAGTACATTTGTTGCTCTTTTTGACAGGATACCCGCAAGTGTACATACCGCCAACAAATAGGAAAGAATGACTAACGTATTGCCCCTACTAGGGGAGGTGGATTGGTCGTCCCACGCTTGGACAGTTCCCTTGATAAGAATCTTGATCGCCTGCTAGGGATAAAGAGAAAACATGTGAAATCAATTTTCGATAAAAATTGCAGGAACTTTTTGACCCTGAGTAATTTAGATGATCTTTCCACACACCACAAGGGGACAAGTGGTGGAAGGATTTTTTTTCGAAAATCATATGCCAATGCTTTCCTCCTCGTTCTTTTCGGAACCATTCTTTTCCCTAAATTCAAGTGCTCCTTTGACGCAACACTTGCTGACATCGTCCTTCAGGTGGTTGAAGGCTGTGATTACTTACCCACTCTACTTGTGGAAACACTAAGGACGGTTGATCATCTAAAGAGCCATGGAAAGGGAATTTTGGTTTGTCCCATTTTGCTTGAAATTTAGTTCTAAGCCACATTCGAAAAATTGGCTCATGCTTTCCCATTTACTTTTCAAGTGAGAATCGGATGACGAGTACTTGGAGAAAACTCAATGTTTTGTCAGAAAAACCACAGTTCCCGGTGCAAATCCTCGAGAATGGGAAGCTTTTCTCTCAAAAGCACAAGTTAGGGACTTGTTACGGAAAGCTTGTTGGTGTTTGTAGAAAGAGCTTCAATTAGATGTCAAAATTTCAAGGGAATTCCACTCTTGCTGTAATTTTCGAGAATTCTCTCTGGAGGCGGCCAAGAAGAAGTTTGAAGGAGTCAAGAGGCTTTGGAGTACACACGAGTATTTTACCATCACATTAGCAGAACTTGACTTCGAGGAAGAACGTACCTACTTAGCCACCTGTGGGTACATTTGTTGCACATGTTGACAGAATGGGAAAGCTGGTTTGTTTTTGTAGAAAGAAGCTTTTATTAGTGTCAAACTTTCAAGGGAATTCCACTCTTGGTGTACTTTGGAGCTTTGGTCTATCTTCCAGCACGTGTTTATCGTCAATATGGGGGACTACAAGCTATACCACTTGTCGGGGACGAACATGACCTTTGCCCCAATTTTCGAGAACTCTCTCTTGAGGCAGCCATAAAGAAGTTTGAAGAAGTGAAGAGGCTTTTGATTACACACGAGTATTTTACCATCACATTAGCTGAACCTGACTTCAAGGAAGAACTGGTCTACTTAGCCACCTGTGAGTACATTTGTTGCTCATGTTGACAGAATGCCCGCAAGTATACATATCGCTAACAAGTAGTAAAGCATGAGTAACGTATTGCCCCTACCCGGGGAGGTGGATTGGTCGTCCCACGCTTGGACAGTTCCCTTGAGAAGAATCTTGATCGCCTGCCAGGGGTAAAGAGAAAACACGTGAAATCAATTTTCGATAAAAATTGCGGGAACCCTTTGAGCTTGAGTAATTTAGATGACCTTTCCACACACCACAAGGGACAAGTGTTGGAAGGATTTTTTTCGAAAATCATATGCCAATGCTTCCATACTCGCTCTTTTCGGAACCTTTCTTTTCCCCAAAATCAAGTGCTCCTTTGATGCAAAACTTGCTGGCATCGTCTTTCTGTTGGTTGAAGGCTGTGATTACATACCCACTCTACTAGCGGAAATGCTAAGGTCGGTTGATCATGTAAAGAGCCATGGAAAGGGACTTTTGATTTGTCCCATTTTACTTCAAATTTAGTTCCTAAGCCACATTCGAAAAATTGGCCCGTGCTTTCCAATTTGCTTTTCAAGTGAGAATTGGATTGTGAGTATTCGGAGAAAACTCAATGTTCTGCCAAAAAAACCACATTCCTCGGGTCAAATCGTCCGAGAATGGGAAGCTTTTCTCTCAAAAGCACAAGTTAAGGACTTTTTATGGAAAACTTGTCGGTTTCTATAGAAAGAAGCTTTTATGAGATGTCAAAATTTCAAGGGAATTCCACTCTTGGTCTGCGCTGGAGCTTTGGTCCATCTTCCACCACGCGTTTATCGTCAATATGGGGGACTACAACTCTGACACTTGTCGGGACGAATATACCATTTGCCTCAATTTTCGAGAACTCTCTCTTGAGGCAGCCAAGAAGAAGTTTGAAGAAGTCAAGAGGCTTTGGAGTACACACGAGTATTTTACCATCACATTAGCAGAACTTGACTTCGAGGAAGAACGTACCTACTTAGC
>CM075295.1:12132458-12151415 GCA_037672795.1 Lagerstroemia speciosa
TTTTTCGAATGTGGCTTAGGAACTAAATTTGAAGTAAAATGGGACAAATCAAAAGTCCATTTCCATGGCTCTTTACATGATCAACCGACCTTAGCATTTCCGCCAGTAGGGTGGGTATGTAATCACAGCCTTCAACCAACAGAAGGACGATGCCAGCAAGTTTTGTATCAAGGGAGCACTTGATTTTAGGGAAAAGTAAGGTTCCGAAAAGAGCGAGTATGAAAGCATTGGCATATGATTTTCGAAAAAAATCTTCCAACACTTGTCCCTTGTGGTGTGTGGAAAGGTCATCTAAATTACTCAAGCTCAAAGGGTTGCCGCAATTTTAATCGAAAATTGATTTCACGTGTTTTCTCTTTACCCCTGGCAGGCGATCAAGATTCTTCTCAAGGGAACTGTCCAAGCGTGGGACGACCAATCCACCTCCCCGGGTAGGGGCAATACGTTACTCATGTTTTACTACTTGTTAGCGATTTGGTATACTGCGGGCATTCTGTCAACATAGCAACAAATGTACTCACAGGTGGCTAGGTAGACCAATTCTTCTTGAAGTCAAGTTCAGCTAATGTGATGGTAAAATACTCGTGTTAATCAAAAGCCTCTTCACTTCTTCAAACTTCTTCACCGCCGCCTCAAGAGAGAGTTCTCGAAAATTGGGGCAAAGGTCATGTTCGTCCCCGACAAGTGGTATAGCTTGTAGTCCCCCATATTGACGATAAACACGTGCTAGAAGATAGACCAAAGCTCCAGAGTACACCAAGAGTGGAATTCCGTTGAAATTTTGACACTAATAAAGCTTCTTTCTACAAAAACAAATGAGCTTCCCATTCTGTCAACATGTGCAACAATGTACCCACAGGTGGCTAAGTAGGTACGTTCTTCCTCAAAGTCAAGTTCTGCTAATGTGATGGTAAAATACTCGTGTGTACTCCAAAGCCTCTTGACTCCTTCAAACTTCTTCTTGGCCGCCTCCAGAGGGAATTCTCGAAAATTACAGCACGAGTGGAATTCCCTTGAAATTTTAACATCTAATGAAAGCTTCTTTCTACAAACACCAACAAGCTTTCCGTAACAAGTCCCTAACTTGTGCTTTTGAGAGAAAAGCTTCCCATTCTCGGAGGATTTGCACCGGGAATTGTGGTTTTTCTGACAAAACATTGAGTTTTCTCCAAGTACTCGTCATCTGATTCTCACTTGAAAAGTAAATGGGAAAGCATGAGCCAATTTTTTGAATGTGGCTTAGAACTAAATTTCAAGAAAAACGTGACAAACCAAAATTCCCTTTCCATGGCTCTTTAGATGATCAACCGACCTTAGTATTTCCACAAGTAGAGTGGGTAAGTAATCACAGCCTTCAACCACCTGAAGGACGATGTCAGCAAGTGCTGCGTCAAAGGAGCACTTGATTTTAGGGAAAAGAACGGTTCCGAAAAGAACGAGGACGAAAGCAATGGCATATGATTTTCGGAAAAAATCCTTCCACCGCTTGTCCCCTTGTGGTGTGTGGAAAGATCATCTAAATTACTCAGGGCCAAAAGGTTCCTGCAATTTTTATCGAAAATTGATTTCACATATTTTCTGTTTACCCTAGCAGGCGATCAAGATTCTTATCATGGGAACTGTCCAAGCATGGGATGACCAATCCACCTCCCCAAGTAGGGGCAATACGTTACTCATTCTTTCCTATTTGTTGGCGGTATGTATACTTGCGGGTATTCTGTCAACATGAGCAACAAATGTACTAACAGGCAGCTAAGTAGATCCGTTCTTCCTCCAAGTCAAGTTCTGCTAATGTAATGGTAAAATACTAGTGTGTACTCCAAAGCCTCTTGACTTCTTCAAACTTCTTCTTGGCCGCCTCAAGAGAGAGTTCTCGAAAATTGAGGCAAATGTAATATTCGTCCCGACAAGTGGTACAGATTGTAGTCCCCCATATTGACGATAAACACGTAGTGGAAGACGGACCAAAGGTCCAGAGCAGACCAAGAGTGGAATTCCCTTGAAATTTTGACATCTCATAAAAGCTTCTTTCTATAGAAACCGACAAGTTTTCCATAAAAAGTCCTTAACTTGTGCTTTTGAGAGAAAAGCTTCCCATTATCGGACGATTTGAGCCGGGGAATGTGGTTTTTTTGGCAGAACATTGAGTTTTCTCCAAAATACTCACAATCCGATTCTCACTTGAAAAGTAAATTGGAAAGCACGGGCCAATTTTTCGAATGTGGCTTAGGAACTAAATTTGAAGTAAAATGGGATAAATCAAAAGTCCCTTTCCATGGCTCTTTACATGATCAACCGACCTTAGCATTTCCGCCAGTAGAGTGGGTATGTAATCACAGCCTTCAACCAACAGAAGAACGATGCCAGCAAGTTTTGCATCAAAGGAGCACTTGATTTTGGGGAAAAGAAAGGTTCCGAAAAGAGCGAGTATGAAAGCATTGGCATATGATTTTCGAAAAAAATCCTTCCAACACTTGTCCCTTGTTGTGTGCGGAAAGGTCATCTAAATTACTCAAGCTCAAAGGGTTCCCGAAATTTTTATCGAAAGTTGATTTCACGTGTTTTCTCTTTACCCCTGGCAGGCGATCAAGATTCTTCTCAAGGGAACTGTCCAAGCGTGGGACGACCAATCCACCTCCCCGGGTAGGGGCAATACGTTACTCATGCTTTACTACTTGTTAGCGATATGTATACTTGCGGGCATTCTGTCAACATGAGCAACAAATATACTCACAGGTGGCTAAGTAGACCAGTTCTTCAAACTTCTTCATGGCCGCCTCAAGATAGAGTTCTCGAAAATAGGGGCAAAGGTCATGTTCGTCCCCGACAAGTGGTATAGCTTGTAGTCCCCCATATTGACTATAAACACGTGCTGGAAGATAGACCAAAGCTCCAGAGTACACCAAGAGTGTAATTCCCTTGAAATTTTGACACTAATAAAAGCTTCTTTCTGCAAAAACAAACGAGCTTTCCCATTCTCTCAACATGTGCAACAAATGTGCACACAAGTGGCTAAGTAGGTACGTTCTTCCTCGAAGTCAAGTTCTGCTATTGTGATGGTAAAATACTCATTTGTACTCCAAAGCCTCTTGACTTCTTCAAACTTCTTCTTGACCGCCTCGAGAGAATTCTCGAAAATTACGCCAAGAGTGGAATTCCCTTGAAATTTTCACATCTAATAAAAGCTTCTTTCTACAAACACCAACAAGCTTTCCATCCAAGTCCTTAACTTGTGCCTTTGAGAGAAAAGCTTCCCATTCTCGGAGGATTTGCGCCGGGGACTGTGGTTTTTCCGACAAAACATTGAGTTTTCCCCAAATACTCGTCATCCGATTCTCACTGGAAATGTCAATGGGAAAGCATGAGCCAATTTTTCGAATGTGGCTTTGAACTAAATTTCAAGCAAAACGGGACAAACCAAAATTCCCTTTCCATGGCTCTTTAGATGATCAACCAATCTTAGTGTTTCCACAAGTAGAGTGGGTAAGTAATCACAGCCTTCAACCACCTGAAGGACGATGTCGCAAGTGTTGCGTCAAAGGAGCACTTGATTTCAGAGAAAAGAACGGTTCCGAAAAGAGCGAGTAGGAAAGCATTGGCATATGATTTTTGAAAAAAATCCTTCCACCACTTGTCCCTTGTGGTGTGGAAAGATCATCTAAATTACTCAGGGTCAAAAGGTTCCCGTAATTTTTATCAAAAATTGATTTCACATGTTTTTTCTCTTTACCCATAGCAGGCGATCAAGATTCTTATCAAGGGAACTGTCCAAGCGAGGGACAACAAATCCACCGCCCCAAGTAGGGGCAATACGTTACTCATTCTTTCCTATTTGTTAGCGGTATGTACACTTGCGGGTATTCCGTCAACATGAGCAACAAATGTACTCACAGGCAGCTAAGTAGGTCCGTTCTTCCTCGATCTCAAGTTTTGCTAATGTCATGGTAAAATAATCTTGTGTACTCCAAAGCCTCTTGACTTCTTCAAACTTCTTCTTGGCCACCTCAAGAGAGAGTTCTCGAAAATTGAGGCAAATGTAATGTTCGTCCCGACAAGTGGTACAGATTGTAGTCCCCCATATTGACAATAAACACGTGGTGGAAGATGGACCAAAGCTCCAAAGCAGACCAAGAGTGGAATTTCCTTGAAATTTCGACATCTCATAAAAGCTTCTTTCTATAGAAACCGACAAGTTTTCCATAAAAAGTCTTTAACTTGTGCTTTTGAGAGAAAAGCTTCCCATTCTCGGACAATTTGAGCCGGGGAATGTGGTTTTTTTGGCAGAACATTGAGTTTTCTCCGAATACTCACAATCCGATTCTCACTTGAAAAGTAAATTGGAAAGCACGGGCCAATTTTTCGAATGTGGCTTAGGAAATAAATTTGAAGTAAAATGGGACAAATCAAAAGTCCCTTTCCATGGCTCTTTACATGATCAACAGACCTTAGCATTTCTGCCAGTAGAGTGGGTATGTAGTCACAGCCTTCAACCAACAGAAGGACGATGCCAGCAAGTTTTGCATCAAAGGAGCACTTGATTTTAGGGAAAAGAAAGGTTCCGAAAAGAGTGAGTATGAAAGCATTGGCATATGATTTTCGAAAAAAATCCTTCCAACACTTGTCCCTTGTGGTGTGTGGAACGGTCATCTAAATTACTCAAGCCCAAAGGGTTCCCGCAATTTGTATCGAAAATTCACGTGTTTTCTCTTTACCCCTAGCAGGCGATCAAGATTCTTCTCCGGGGAACTGTCCAAGTGTGGGACGACCAATCCACCTCCCTGGGTAGGGGCAATACGTTACTCATGCTTTACTACTTGTTAGCGATATGTATCTTGCGGGCATTCTGTCAACATGAGCAACAAATGTACTCACTGGCGGCTAAGTAGACCAGTTCTTCCTTGAAGTCAAGTTCAGCTAATGTGATGGTAAAATACTCATGTCTAATCAAAAGCATCTTCACTTCTTCAAACTTCTTCATGGCCGCCTCAAGAGAGAGTTCTCGAAAATCGGGGCAAAGGTCATGTTCGTGCCCGACAAGTGGTATGGCTTGTAGTTCCTCATATTGACAATAAACACATGCTGGAAGATAGACCAAAGCTCCAGAGTACACCAAGAGTGGAATTCCCTTGAAATTTTGACACTAACAAAAGCTTCTTTCTACAAAAACAAACGAGCTTTCCCATTCTATCAACATGTGCAACAAATGTGCCCACAGGTGGCTAACTAGGTATGTTCTTCCTCGAAGTCAAGTTCTGCTAATGTGATGGTAAAATACTTGTGTGTACTCCAAAGCCTCTTGACTTCTTCAAACTTCTTCTTGGCCGCCTCAAGAGAGAATTCTCGAAAATTACGCCAAGAGTGGAATTCCCTTGAAATTTTGACATCTAATAAAAGCTTCTTTCTGCAAACACCAACAAGCTCTCCGTAACAAGTCCTTAACTTGTGCTTTTGAGAGAAAAGCTTCCTATTCTCGGAGGATTTGCGCCGGTAACTGTGGTTTTTCTGACAAAACATTGAGCTTTCTCCAAATACTCGTCATCCGATTCTCACTGAAACGTAAATGGGAAAGCATGAGCCAATTTTTCGAATGTGGCTTAGAACTAAATTTCAAGCAAAACGGGACAAACCAAAATTCCCTTTCCATGGCTCTTTAGATGATCAACCGACCTTAGTGTTTCCACAAGTAGAGTGAGTAAGTAATCACAACCTTCAACCACCTGAAGGACGATGTCAGCAAGTGTTGCGTCAAAGGAGCACTTGATTTTAGGGAAAAGAACGGTTCCGAAAAGAGTGAGTAGGAAAGCATTGGCATATGATTTTCGAAAAAAATCCTTCCACCACCTGCCCCTTGTGGTGTGTGGAAATATCATCTAAATTACTTAGGGTCAAAAGGTTCCTGCAATTTTTATCGAAAATTGATTTCACATGTTTTCTCTTTACCCCTAGCAGGCGATCAAGGTTCTTATAAAGGGAACTGTCCAAGAGTGGGATGACCAATCCACCTCCCCAAGTAGGGACAATACGTTACTCATCCTTTCCTATTTGTTGGCAGTATGTATACTTGCGGGTATTCTGTCAACATGAGCAACAAATGTACTCACAGGCAGCTAAGTAGATCCTTTCTTCCTCAAAGTCAAGTTCTACTAATGTCATGGTGAAATACTCGTGTGTACTCCAAAGCCTCATGACTTCTTCAAACTTCTTCTTGGCCGCCTCAAGAGAGAGTTCACGAAAATTGAGGCAAAGGTAATGTTTGTCCCGACAAGTGGTACAGATTGTAGTCCCCCATATTGACGATAAACACGTGGTGGAATGTGGACCAAAGCTCCACAGCAGACCAAGAGTGGAATTCCCTTGAAATTTTGACATCTCATAAAAGCTTCTTTCTATAGAAACCGACAAGCTTTCCATAAAAAGTCCTTAACTTGTGCTTTTGAGAGAAAAGCTTCCCATTCTCGGACGATTTGAGCTGGGGAATGTGGTTTTTTTGGCAGAACATTGAGTTTTCTCCAAATACTCACAATCCGATTCTCACTTGAAACGTAAATTGGAAAGCACGGGCCAATTTTTCGAATGTGGCTTAGGAACTAAATTTGAAGTAAAATGGGACAAAGCAAAGTCCCTTTCCATGGCTCTTTACATGATCAACCGACCTTAGCATTTCCGCCAGTAGAGTGGGTATGTAATCACAGCCTTCAACGACCTGAAGGGCAATGTCAAGAAGTTTTGCATCAAAGGAGCACTTTATTTTAGGGAAAAGAAAGGTTCCGAAAAGAGCAAGTACCAAAGCATTGGCATATGATTCTCGAAAAAAATCCTTCCGCCACTTGTCCCTTGTGGTGTGTGGAAAGATCATCTAAATTACTCAGGGTCAAAAGGTTCCCGCAATCTTTATCGAAAATTGATTTCACGTGTTTTCTCTTTACCCCTCCCAGGCGATCAAGATTCTTCTCAACGGAACTGTCCAAGCGTGGGACGACCAATCCACCTCACCAAGTAGGGGCAATACGTTACTCATTCTGTACAACTTGTTGGCGATATGTATACATGCGGGCATTCTGTCAACATTAGCAACAAATGTACTCCCAGGTGGCCAAGTAGATACGTTCTTCCTGGAAGTCAAGTTCTGCTAATGTGATGGTAAAATACTCATGTGTACTCCAAAGCCTCTTCACTTCTTCAAACTACTTCATGGCCGCCTCAAGAGAGAGTTCTCGAAAATTGAGGCAAAGCCCATGTTCGTCCCGGACAAGTGGTATAGCTTGCAGTACCCCATATTGATGATAAACACCTGTCGGAAGATAGACCAAAGCTCCAGAGTACACCAAGAGTGGAATTCCCTTGAAATTTTGACATCTAACAAAAGCTTCTTTCTAAAAAAACCAACGAGCTTGCCCTAAAAAGTCCTTAACTTGTGCTTTTGAGAGAAAAGCTTCCCATTCTCAGACGACTTGAGCCAGGAAATGTGGTTTTTCTGACAAAACATTGAGTTTTCTCCAAATACTCATAATCCGATTCTCACTTGAAAAATAAATGGGAAAGCACGAGCCAATTTTTTGAATCTGGCTTAGGAACTAAATTTTAAGCAAAATTGGACAAACCAAAATTCCCTTTCCACGGCTCTTTAGGTGATAAACCGACCTTAGCATTTCCGCAAGTAGAGTGGATATGTAATCATGGCCTTCAACCACCTAAAGGATGATGTCAGCAAGTGTTGCATCAAAGGAGCACTTGATTTTAGGGAAAAGAACGGTTCCGAAAAGAGCGAGTATAAAGGCTTTGGCATATGATTTTCAAAAAAAATCCTTCCACCACTTGTCCCTTGTGGTGTGTGGAAAGATCATCTAAATTACTCAGGGTCAAAAGGTTCCCGCAATTTTTATCGAAAATTGATTTCACGTGTTTTCTCCTTAACCCTACTAGGCGATCAAGATTCTTCTAAGGGGAACTGTCCAAGCATGGAACGACCAATCCACCTCCCCAGGATGGTGGCTAAGTAGATTCGTTTTTCCTCGAAGTCAAGTTCTGCTAATGTGATGGTAAAATACTCGTGCGTACTCCAAAGCCTCTTGACTTCTTCAAACTTCTTCTTGGCCGCCTCTACAGAGAGTTCTCAAAAATTGAGGCAAAGGTCATGTTCGTCCCCGACAAGTGGTATCGCTTTTTAGTCCACCATATTGATGATAAACACGTGCTGGAAGATAGACCAAAGCTCCAGGGTACACCAATAGTGGAATTACCCAGAAATTTTGACATCTAATAAAAGCTTCTTTCTACAAATACCAACAAGCCTTCCATAAAAAGTCCTTAACTTTAGCTTTTGAGAGAAAAGCTTCCATTTATCGGGCGATTTGAGCCGGGAAATGTGGTTTTTCAGACAAAACATTGAGTTTTCTCCAAATACTTGTCATCCGATTCTCACTTGAAAAGTAAATGGGAAAGCACTAGCCGATTTTTTGAATGTGGCTTAGGAACTTAATTTTAAGCAAAATCGGACAAACCAAAATTCCCTTTCCATGGCTCTTTAGATGATCAACCTACCTTAGCATTTCTGCAAGTAGAGTGGGTATGTAATCATAGCCTTCAACCGCCAGAAGGACAATGTCAGCAAGTGTTGCATCAATGGAACACTTGATTTTAGGGAAAAGAATGGTTCCCAAAGGAGCGAGTATGAAAGCATTGGCATATGATTTTCGAAAAAAATCCTTCCACCACTTGTACCTTGTGGTGTGTGGAAAGATCATCTAAATTACTCAAGGTCAAAAGCTTCCCGCAATCTTTATCAAAAATTGATTTCACGTGTTTTCTCTTTACCCCTGCCGGGCGATCAAGATTCTTCACAAGGGAATTGTCCAAGCGTGGGACGACCAATCCACCTCCCCAAGTAGGGGCAATACGTTACTCATTCTTTACCACTTTTTTGCGATATGTATACTATTGAGCATTCTGTCAACATGAGCAACAAATGTGTTCCCAGGTGGCTAAGTGGATCCGTTCATCCTTGAAGTCAAGTTCTGCTAATGTGATTGTAAAATACTCGTGTGTACTCCAAAGCCTCTTGACTTCTTCAAACTTCTTCTTGGCCGCCTCAAGAGAGAGTTCTCCAAAATTGAGGCAAAGGCAATGTTCGTCCCCGACAAGTGGTATAGCTTCTAGTCCCCCATATTGATGATAAACACGTGTTGGAAGATAGACCAAAGCTCCACAGTACACCATGAGTGAAATTCCCTTCAAATTTTGACATCTAATAAACGCTTCTTTCTGCAAAAACCAACGAGCTTTGCATAAAAAGTCCTTAACTTGTGCTTTTGAGAGAAAAGCTTCCCCTTCTTAGGCGATTTAAGCCAGGAAATGTGGTTTTTTTGACAAAACAATGAGTTTTCTCCAAATACTCATAATCCGATTCTCACTTGAAAAGTAAATGGGAAAGCACGAGCCAATTTTTCGAATCTGGCTTAGGAACTAAATTTTGCACAAAATGGGAAAAACCAAAATTCCCTTTTCATGGCTCTTTAGGTGATCAACTGACTTTAGCATTTCCGCGAGTAGATTGGATATGTAATCACAGCCTTCAACCATCTGATGGACGATGTCAGCAAGTGTTGCATCAAAGGAGCACTTGATTTTAGGGAAACGAGCGAGTATGAAAGCTTTGGCATATGATTTTTGAAAAAAATCCTTCCACCACTTGTCCCTTGTGGTGTGTGGAAAGATCATCTAAATTACTCAGGGTCAAAAGGTTCCCGTAATTTTTATCGAAAATTGATTTCACGTGTTTTCTCTTTAACCCTACCAGGCGACCAAGGTTCTTCTCATGGGAACTGTCCAAGCGTGGGATGACCCATCCACCTCCCCAAGTACGAGCAATACGTTACTCATTCTTAACTACTAGTTGTCGATATGTATACTTGCGGGCATTCTGTCAACATGAGCAACAAATGTACACACAGGTGGCTAAGTAGATTCGTTCTTCCTCGAAGTCAAGTTCTGCTAATGTGATGGTAAAATACTAGTCCGTACTCCAAAGCCTCTTGACTTCTTCATTCTTCTTCTTGGCCGCCTCAAGAGAGAGTTCTCAAAAATTGAGGCAAAGGTCATGTTCGTCCTCGACAAGTGGTATAGCTTTTAATCCATCATATTGATGATAAACATGTGCTGGAAGATAGACCAAAGCTCTAGGGGACACCTATAGTGGAATTCCCCTAAAATTTTGACATCTAATAAAAGCTTCTTTCTACAAAAACCAACGAGCTTTCCATAAAAAGTCATTTACTTGAGCGTTGAGAGAAAAGCTTCCCATTATCTGGCGACTTGATCCGGGAAATGTGGTTTTTTTGACAAAACATTGAGTTTTCTCCAAATACTCGTAATCCGATTCTCATTTGAAAAGTAAATGGGAAAGCACAGGCCAATTTTTCGAATGTGGTTTAGGAACTAAATTTTAAGCAAAATGGGACAAACCAAAATTCCGTTTCCATGGCTCTTTAGATGATCAACCTACCATAGCATTTCCGCAAGTAGATTGGGTATGTAATCACAGCCTTCAACCACCTGAAACACAATGTTAGCAAGTGTTGCATCAATGGAGCACTTGATTTTAGGGAAAAGAACGGTTCCCAAAAGAACGAGTATGAAAGCATTGGCATATGATATTCGAAAAAAATCCTTCCACCACTTGTCCCTTGTGGTGTGTGGAAAGATCATCTAAATTACTCAAGGTCAAAATGTTCCCGCAATCTTTATCAAAAATTCATTTCACATGTTTTCTCTTTACCCCTACCAGGCGATCAAGATTCCTCGCAAGGGAATTGTCCAAGCGTGGGACGACCAATCCACCTCCCCAAGTAGGGGCAATACGTTACTCATTCTTTACCACTTTTTTGCGATATGCATACTTGCGGGCATTCTGTCAACATGAGCAACAAATGTAATCCCAGGTGGCTAAGCAGATCCGTTCATCCTCGAAGTCAAGTTCTGCTAATGTGATGGTAAAATACTCGCGTGTACTCCAAAGCCTCTTGACTTCTTCAAACTTCTTCTTGGCCGCCTCAAGAGAGAGTTCTCAAAAATTGAGGCAAAGGTAATGTTCGTCCCCGACAAGTGGTATAGCTTCTAGTCCCCCATATTGATGATAAACACGTGCTGGAAGATAGACCAAAGCTCTAGAGTACACCATGAGTGGAATTCCCTTGTAATTTTGTCATCTAATAAAAGCTTCTTTATGCAAAAACCAACGAGCTTTCCATAAAAAGTCCTTAACTTGTGCTTTTGAGAGAAAAGCTTCCCATTCTCGGACAATTTGAGCCTGGAAATGTGGTTTTTCTGACAAACATTGAGTTTTCTCCAAATACTCATAATCCAATTCTCACTTAAAATGTAAATTGGAAAGCACAAGCCAATTTTTCGAATGTGGCTTAGGAACTAAATTTGAAGCAAAATGGGCAAACCAAAATTCCCCTTTCCTTGGCTTTCTACGTGATCAACTGACCTTAGCATTTCCGCAAGTGGAGTGGGTATGCAATCACAGCCTTCGACCACCTGAAGGACGATGTCAGCAAGTGTTGCATCAAAGGAGCACTTGATTTTATGGAAAAGAACTGTTCCCAAAAGAGCGGGTATGAAAGCACTGGTATATGATTTTCGAGAAAAATTCTTCCACCACTTGTCCTTTGTGGTGTGTGGAAAGATCATCTAAATTACTCAGGGTCAAAAGGTTCCCTCAATCTTTATGGAAAATTGATTTCACGTGTTGTCTCATTACCCCTAGCAGGCGATCAAGATTCTCCTCAACGGAACTGTTCAAGCGTGGGACGACCAATCGACCTCCCCAGGTAGTGGCAATATGTTACTCATTCTTAGCTACTTGTTGGCAATATGTATACTTGCGGGCATTCTGTCAACATGAGCAACAAATGTACTCACAGGTGGCTACGTATATCCATTCTTCCTCGAAGTCATGTTCTGCTATTGTGATGGTAAAATACTTGTGTCTACTCCAAAGCCCCTTGACTTCTTCAAACTTTCTCTTGGCCGCCTCGACAGAGAGTTCTCGAAAATTGAGGAAAGGTCATGTTCGCTCACGACAAGTGGTGTAGCTTGTAGTCCCCCATATTGATTATAAACACGTGAAGTAACATAGACCAAAGCTCCAAAGTACACCAATGGTGGAATTCCCTTGAAATTTTGACATCTAAGAAACGCTTCTTTCTACAAAAACCAACGAGCTTTCCGTAAAAAGTCTTTAACTTGTACTTTTGAGAGAAAAGCTTCCCATTCTCGAATGATTTAAGCCGGGAAATGTGCTTTTTCTGACAAGACATTGAGTTTTCTCCAAATACTCATCATCCGATTCTCACTTGAAAAGTAAATGGGAAAGCAAGAGCCAATTTTACGAATGTGGCTTAGGAACTAAATTTGAAGCAAAATGGGACAAACCAAAATTCCCGTCCCATGGATCTTTACATGATCAATCGACCTTAGCATTTAAGCAACTAGAGTGGGTATGTAATCACAGCCTTCAACCACCTGAAGGACGATGTCAGCAAGTGTTGCATCAATGGGGCACTTGATTTTAGGGAAAAGAACGGTTCTAAAAAGAGCGTGTATGAAATCATATGCATATGATTTTCAAAAAAAAAAACCTTCCACCACTTGTCCCTTTTGGTGTGTGGAAAGATCATCTAAATTACTCGAGGCCAAAAGGTTCCTGCAATCTTTATCGAAAATTGATTTCACGTGTTTTCTCTTTACCCCTACCAGGCAATCAAGATTCTTCTCAAGGGAACTGTGCAAGCGTGGGACGACCAATCCACCTCCCCAAGTAGCGGTCATACGTTACTCATTCTTTACTACTTGCTGGCGATATGTATACTTGCGGGCATTCTGTCAACATGAGCAACAAATGTACTCACAGGAGACTAAGTAGATCCGTTCTTCCTCGAAGTCAAGTTCTGCTAATGTGATGGTAAAATACTCGTGTGTACTCCAAAGCCTCTTCACTTCTTCAAACTTCTTCTTGGCCGCCTCAAGAGAGACTTCTCGAAAATTGAGGAAAAGGTCATGCTCGTCCCCGACAAGTGGTATAGCTTGTAGTCCCCCATATTGATGATAAACACGTGCTGGAAGATAGACCAAAGCTCCAGAGTACACCAAGAGTGGAATTCCCTTGAAATTTTGGCATCTAAGAAAAGCTTCTTTCTGCAAAAACCTATGAGCTTTCCATAAAAAGTCATTAACTTGAGCTTTTGAGAGACAAGCTTCCCATTCTCGGACGATTTGAGCCGGGAAATGCGGTTTTTTTGACAAAACATTGATTTTTCTCCAAATACTCATAATTCGATTCTCACTTGAAAAGTAAAATGGAAAGTACAAGCCATTGTTCAAATGTGGCTTAGGAACTAAATTTGAAGCAAATGGGACAATCCAAAATTCCCTTTCTATGGCTCTTTACATGATAACCGACCTTAGCATTTTCGCAAGTCGAGTGGGCATGTAATCACAGCCTTCAACCACGAAGGACGATGTGAGCAAGTGTTGCATCAAAGGAGCACTTTATTTTAGGGAAAAGAAAGGTTCCGAAAAGAGCGAGTATGAAAGTATTGGCATATCATTTTCAAAAAAAATCGTTCTTCCACGTGTCTCTTGTGGTCTGTGGAAAGATCATCTAAATTACTCAAGGTCAAAAGGTTCCCGCAATTTTCATCGAAAATTGATTTCACGTGTATTCTCTCTTTACATGATCAACCGATCTTAGCATTTCCGCAAGTAAAGTGGGTATGTAATCACAGCCTTCAACCACCTGAAGGACGACGTGAGCAAGTGTTGCATCAATGGAGCACTTTATTTTAGGGAAAAGAAAGGTTCCGAAAAGAGCGAGTATGAAAGCATTGGCATATCATTTTCGAAAAAAATCCTTCCACCACAAGTCTGTTGTGGTGTGTGCAAAGATCATCTAAAATACTCAAGGTCAAAAAGTTCCCACAATTTTTATCGAAAATTGATTTCACGTGTTTTCTCTTTACCCCTACCAGGCGATCAAGATTCTTCTCAAGGGAACTCTCCAAGCGTGGGATGACCAATCCACCTCCCCAAGTAGGGGCAATACGTTACTCATTCTTTACTACTTGTTGGCGATATGTATACTTGCGGGCATTCTGTCAACATGAGCATCAAATGTACTCACAGGTGGCTGAGTAGATCGGTTCTTCCTCGAAGTCAAGTTCTGCTAATGTGATGGTAAAATACTCGTGTGTACTCCAAAGCCTCTTGACTTCTTGAAACTTCTTCTTGGCCGCCTCAAGAGAGAGTTCTCGAAAATTGAGGCAAAGGTCATGTTCGCCCCCGACAGGTGGTATAGATTGTAGTCCTCCATATTGATGATAAATGCGTGCAGGAAAAAAGACCAAAGCTCCAGAGTGCACCAAGAGTGGAATTCCCATGAAATTTTGACATCTAATAAAAGCATCTTTCCACAACAACCAATGAGCTTTCCATAAAAAGTCCTCCACTTGTGCTTTTGAGCGAAAAGCACCCCATTCCCAGGCGACTTGACCCAGGAAATGTGGTTTTTGTGACAAAACATTGAGTTTCTCCAAATACTCATAATCCGATTCTCCCTTGAAAAGTAAATTAGAAAGCACGAGCCAATTTTTCGAATGTGGCTTAGGAACTAAATTTGAAGCGAAATGGGACAAACCAAAATTCCTTTCCATGGCTCTTTACATGATCAACCGACCTTAGCATTTCCACAAGTAGAGTGGGTATGTATGACAGCCTTCAACCACCTGAAGGACGATGTGAGCAAGTGTTGCATCAAAGGAGCACTTTATTTTAGGGAAAAGAAAGGTTCCGAAAAGAGCGAGTATGAAAGCATTGGCATATCATTTTCGAAAAAAATCCTTCTTCCACATGTCTCTTGTGGTGTGTGGAAAGATCATCTAAGTAACTCAAGGTCAAAGGGTTCCCGCAATTTTCATTGAAAATTGATTTCACGTGTTTTCTCTCTTTACATGATCAACCGGCCTTAGCATTTCCGCAAGTAGAGTGGGTATGTAATCACAGCCTTCAACCACCTGAAGGACGATGTGAGCAAGTGTTGTATCAAAGGAGCACTTTATTTTAGGGAAAAGAAATGTTCCGAAAAGAGTGAGTATGAAAGCATTGGCATATCATTTTCGAAAAAATCCTTCCAGCACAGGACTCTTGTGGTGTGTGCAAAGATCATCTAAATTACTCAAGGTCAAAAGGTCTCCTCAATTTTTATCGAAAATTGATTTCACCTGTTTTCCTCTTTACCCCTGCCAGGCGATCAATATTCTTCTCAAGGGAACTGTCCAAGCGTGGGAAGACCAATCCACCTCCCAAGTAGGGGCAATACGTTACTCATTTTTTACTACTTGTTGGCGATATGTATACTTGCGAACATTCTGTCAACATGAGCAACAAATGTACTCACAGGTGGCTAAGCAGATCTGTTCTTCCTCGAAGTCAAGTTCTGCTCATGTGATGGTAAAATACTCGTGCGTACTCCAAAGCCTCTTGACTTCTTGAAACTTCTTCTTGGCCGCCTCAAGAAAGAGTTCTCGAAAATTGGGGCAAAGGTCATGTTCGTCCCCGAAAAGTGGTACAGCTTGTAGTCCCCCATATTGAGGGTAAACACGAGCTGGAAATATAGACCAAAGCTCCAGAGTGCACCAAGAGTGGAATTCCCTTGAAATTTTGACATCTAGTAAAATCTTATTTCTACAAAAACCAACGAGCTTTCCATAAAAAGTCCTTAACTTGAGCTTTGAGAGAAAAGCTTCCCATTCTTAGACGACTTGGACCCAGGAAATGTGGTTTTTGTGACAAAACATTGAGTTTTCTCCGAATACTCATAATCCGATTCTCACTTGAAAAGTAAATTGAAAAGCGAGCCAATTTTTTGAATGTGGTTGAGGAACTAAATTTGAGGCGAAATGGGACAAACCAAAATTCCCTTCCATGGCCCTTTACATGATCAACCGACCTTAGCGTTTCCGCAAGTAGAGTGGGTATGTAATCACAGCCTTCAACCACTTGAAGGACGATGTGAGCAAGTGTTGCATCAAAGGAGCACTTTATTTAGGGAAAAGAAAGGTTCCGAAAAGAGCGAGTATGAAAGCATTGGCATATCATTTTCGAAAAAAATCCTTCCCCCACATGTCTCTTGTGGGGTGTGCAAAGATCATCTAATTACTCTAGGTCAAAAGGTTCCTGTAATTTTTATCGAAAATTGATTTCACGTGTTTTTCTCTTTACCCCTACCAGGCGATCAAGATTCTTCTCAAGGGAACTGTCCAAGCGTGGGACGACCAATCCACCTCCGCAAGTAGGGGCAATACATTACTCATTCATTACTACTTGTTGGTGATATGTATACTTGCGGGCATTTTGTCAACATGAGCAACAAATGTACTCACAGGTGGCTAAGTAGATCCGTTCTTCCTTGAAGTCAAGTTCTGCTAATGTGTTGGTAAAATACTCGTGCGTACTCCAAAGCCTCTTGACTTCTTGAAACTTCTTCTTGGCCGCCTCAAGAAGAGTTCTCGAAAATTGGGGCAAAGGTCATGTTCGTCCCTGACAAGTGGTACAGCTTGTACTCCCCATATTGATGGTAAACACGTGCTGGAAAATAGACCAAAGCTCCAGAGTGCACCAAGAGTGGAATTCCCTTGAAATTTTGACATCTAAGAAAAGCTTCTTTCTACAAAAGCCAACGGGCTTTCCTTAAAATGTCCTTAACTTGTGCTTTTGAGAGAAGCTTCCCATTCTCGGGACGACTTGACCCAGGAAATGTGATTTTGTGACAAAACATTGAGTTTTCTCTGAATACTCATAATTCGATTCTCACTTGAAAAGTAAATTGAAAAGCAGGAGCCAATTTTTCGAATGTGGCTTAGGAACTAAATTTGATGCGAAATGGGACAAACCAAATTCCCTTTCCATGGCTCTTTACATGATCAACTGACCTTAGCATTTCTGGCAAGTAGAGTGGGTATGTAATCACAGCCTTCAACCACCTGAAGGATAGGTGAGCAAGTGTTGCATCAAAGGAGCACTTTATTTTAGGGAAAAGAAAGGTTCCGAAAAGAGCGAGTATGAAAGCATTGGCATATGATTTTCGAAAAAAATCCTTCCACCACATGTCTCTTGTGGTGTGTGGAAAGATCATCTAAATTACTCAAGGTCAAAAGGTTCCCGCAATTTTTATCGAAAATTGATTTCAGCTTTTTCTCTTTACCCCTAGCAGGCGATCAAGATTCTTCTCAAGGAACTATCCAAGCGTGGGACGACCATTCCACCTCCCCAGGTAGGGGCACTACGTTACTCATTCTTTACTACTGTTGGCGATATGTATACTTGCGGGCTTCTGTCAACAGGAGCGACAAATGTACTCACAAGTGGCTAAAGTGATGTGATCCAAGATACGAACTAGAAGAATGAAATCAAAGTCTTTGAAGGTCCACTGACGAGAAGCTCATTTTGAGATGAAATGAAGAACATGGATATGCATACAAGTGACGAGCAGGCTAAATGACTCAACATTATCCATAATATTTCAAAATGGACCAATGATGAAGGCCAATATTTTAGCTGAATGTCAAAAGTGAAAGTGCTTCAAGAGATATATTTAAGTTGATGTCAAGAGGGAAAGTATTTGAAGAAATATATCTCAACTAGATATAATGAGGAAGAATATCATCAAGAAAGGAAGTTGAGAGAACTAAAGAGGCAAGAGAAGCAAAAGTTAATGTTGATATATTGAAGTTATCTACACGAATATATCACTTTCCTCTTTTAGCAGTAGAAATATTACCTTCCCCTTTATTTAGTTCTAAAGATATTGGTATATATTATAAAATTTCTCGGGATAACACTTCGATTTACTTTCTAATTTGTTTCCTATCCTACGAGAACCATTTAGAAAGGTTATTTTTTGATGTAATTGCACTTTGACCTATTTAAAAGGCTGGTGCTTGCTTTGGACGAATTTGGATCAGTTTTATTCATTATGAAGTGTGAGATTTTATTCTATTTGGTTCTTTGAAGCACATTTGAACTTATCGGAGGATTCCGTGGCGTTCATCCCCGACTTATCAATCACCCTTCCATAGTTGATTGGGCGGCGTCTTCACTATACCAAGGTTCTTACCTCTCCATAGGTGATGGGTCAAGGTTCCACCTTTCGAGCTTGATAAGGACACGGTTCTTGGAGACCTTAGCTGAATACGGGTTTCGTCACGAGTTGGTGAGGTTCATATCATACTTGATAATGGGTTCATCACGATGTTGGCGAGGTTCGCATCACTAAGTAGATTCGTTCTTCCTCAAAGTCAAGTTCTGCTAATGTGATGTAAAATACTCGTGTGTACTCCGAAGCCTCTTCACTTCTTGAAACTTCTTCTTGGCCGCCTCAAGAGAGAGTTCCCCATATGATGGTAACGCGTGTTGGAAAATAACCAAGCTCCAAAGTGCACCAAGAGTGGAATTCCCTTGAATTTGGACATCTAATAAAAGCTTCTTTCTACAAAAACCAACGAGCTTTCCATAAAAAGTCCTTAATTTGTGCTTTGAGAGACAAGCTTCCCATTTTCGGATGATTTGAGCTGGGAAATGTGGTTTATTTGAGAAAACATTTAGTTTTTTATCTGAATACTCATAATCCGATTCTCACTTGAAAAGTAAACTGGAAAGCACGAGCCATTTTTCGAATGTGGCTTAGGAACGCAAATTCGAAGCGAAATGGGACGAACCAAAATTCCCTTTCCATGGCTCTTTACATGATCAACGGACCTTAGCATTCCCGCAGGTAGAGTGGGTATGTAATCATAGCCTTCAACCACCTGAAGGACAATGTCAGCATTGTTGCATCAAAGGTGTACTTGAATTTTAGGGAAAAGAAAGGTTTCGAAAAGAGCGAGTATGAAAGCACTAGCA
>CM075295.1:12151915-12176915 GCA_037672795.1 Lagerstroemia speciosa
AAACTCAATGTTCTGCCAAAAAAACCACATTCCTCGGCTCAAATCATCCGAGAATGGGAAGCTTTTCTCTCAAAAGCACAAGTTAAGGACTTTTTATGGAAAGCTTGTCGGTTTCGATAGAAAGAAGCTTTTATGAGATGTCAAAATTTCAAGGGAATTCCACTCTTGGTCTGCTTTGGACCTTTGGTCCATCTTCCACCACGTGTTTATTTTCAATATGGGGGACTACAATCTGTACCACTTGTCGAGACAAACATTACATTTGCCTCAATTTTCGAGAACTCTCTCTTGAGGCAGCCAAGAAGAAGTTTGAAGAAGTCAAGAGGCTTTGGAGTACACACGAGTATTTTACCATGACATTAGCAGAACTTGACATCGAGGAAGAACGGACCTACTTAGCTGCCTGTGAGTACATTTGTTGCTCATGTTGACAGAATACCCGCAAGTGTACATACCACCAACAAATAGGAAAGAATGAGTAACGTATTGCCCCTACTTGGTGAGGTGGATTCGTCGTCCCACGCTTGGACAGTTCCTTTGAGAAGAATCTTGACCGCCTGCTAGGGGTAAAGAGAAAACATGTGAAATCAATTTTCGATAAAAATTGCCAATGCTTTCCTACTCGCTCTTTTCGGAACCGTTCTTTTCCCTAAAATCAAGGGCTCCTTTGACGCAACACTTGCTGACATCGTCCTTCAGGTGGTTGAAGGCTGTGATTACTTACCCTCTCTACTTGTGGAAACACTAAGCTCGTTTGATCATCTAAATAGCCAAGGAATGGGAATTTTGGTTTGTCCCGTTTTGCTTTAAAATTAGTTCTTAGCCACATTCGAAAAATTGGCTCATGCTTTCCCATTTACGTTTGAAGTGAGAATCAGATAACGAGTAGTTGGAGAAAACTCAATGTTTTGTCAGAAAAACCACAGTTCCCGGCGCAAATCCTCCGAGAATGGGAAGCTTTTCTCTCAAAAGCACAAGTTAAGGACTTGTTACGGAAAGCTTGTTGGTGTTTGTAGAAAGAAGCTTTTATTAGATGTCAAAATTCCAAGGGAATTCCAATCTTGGTGTAATTTTCGAGAATTCTCTCTTGAGGTGGCCAAGAAGAAGTTTGAAGAAGTCAAGAGGCTTTGGAGTACGCACGAGTCTTTTACCATCACATCAGCAGAACTTGACTTCCAGGAAGAACGTACCTACTTAGCCACCTGTGGGTACATTTGTTGCACATGTTGACAGAATGGGAAAGCTCGTTTGTTTTTGTCGAAAGAAGCTTTTATTAGTGTCAAAATTTCAAGGGAATTCCACTCTTGGTGTACTCTGGAGCTTTGGTCTATCTTCCAGCACGTGTTTATCATCAATATGGGGCACTACAAGCCATACCACTTGTCTGGCACGAACATGACCTTTGCCCCGATTGTCGAGAACTCTCTCTTGAGGTGGCCATGAAGAAGTTTGAAGAAGTGAAGAGGCTTTTGATTACACACGAGTATTTTACCATCACATTAGCTGAACTTGACTTCAAGGAAGAACTGGTCTACTTAGCCACCAGTGAGTACATTTGTTGCTCATGTTGACAGAATGCCCGCAAGTATACATATCGCTAACAAGTAGTAAAGCATGAGTAACGTATTGCCCCTAACCGGGGAGGTGGATTGGTCGTCCCACACTTGGACAGTTCCCTCGAGAAGAATCTTGATCGCCTGCAGGGGTAAAGAGAAAACACGTGAAATCAATTTTCGATAAAAAATTGTGGGAACCCTTTGAGCTTGAGTAATTTAGATGACCTTTCCACACAACACAAGGGACAAGTGTTGGAAGGATTTTTTTCGAAAATCATATGCCAATGCTTTCATACTCGCTCTTTTCAGAACCTTTCTTTTCCCTAAAATGAAGTGCTCCTTTGATGCAAAACTTGCTGGCATCGTCCTTCTGTTGGTTGAAGGCTGTGATTACATGCCCACTCTACTGGCGGAAATGCTAAGGTCGGTTGATCATGTAAAGAGCCATGGAAAGGGACTTTTGATTTGTCCCATTTTCCTTCAAATTTAGTTCCTAAGCCACATTCGAAAAATTGGCCCGTGCTTTCCAATTTACGTTTCAAGTGAGAATCGGATTGTGAGTATTCGGAGAAAACTCAATGTTCTGCCAAAAAAACCACATTCCCCGGCTCAAATTGTCCGAGAATGGGAAGCTTTTCTCTCAAAAGCACAAGTTAAGGACTTTTTATGGAAAGCTTGTCGGTTTCTATAGAAAGAAGCTTTTATGAGATGTCGAAATTTCAAGGGAATTCCACTCTTGGTCTGCTCTGGAGCTTTGGTCCATCTTCCACCACGTGTTTATTGTCAATATGGGGGACTACAATCTGTACCACTTGTCGGGACGAACATTACATTTGCCTCAATTTTCGAGAACTCTCTCTTGAGGCGGCCAAGAAGAAGTTTGAAGAAGTTAAGAGGCTTTGGAGTACACACGAGTATTTTACCATGACATTAGCGGAACTTGACATCGAGGAAGAACGGACCTACTTAGCTGCCTGTGAGTACATTTGTTGCTCATGTTTACAGAATACCCGCAAGTGTACATACCGCCAACAAATAGGAAAGAATGAGTATCGTATTGCCCCTACTTGGGGAGGTGGATTGGTCGTCCCACGCTTGGACAGTTCCCTTGATAAGAATCTTGATCGCCTGCTATGGGTAAAGAGAAAAGACATGTGAAATCAATTTTCGATAAAAATTGCGGGAACCTTTTGACCCCGAGTAATTTAGATGATCTTTCCACACACCACAAGGGACAAGTGGTGGAAGGATTTTTTTCGAAAATCATATGCCAATGCTTTCCTGTTCGCTCTTTTCGGAACTGTTCTTTTCCCTAAAATCAAGTGCTCCTTTGACGCAACACTTGCTGACATCATCCTTCAGGTGGTTGAAGGCTATGATTACTTACCCACTCTACTTGTGGAAACACTAAGGTCGGTTGATCATCTAAAGAGCCATGGAAAGGGAAATTTGGTTTGTCCCGTTTTGCTTGAAATTTAGTTCTAAGCCACATTCGAAAAATTGGCTCATGCTTTCCCATTCACATTTCCAGTGAGAATCGGATGATGAGTATTTGGAGAAAACTCAATGTTTTATCAGAAAAACCACAGCTCCCGGCGCAAATCCTCCGAGAATGGGAAGCTTTTCTCTCAAAAGCACAAGTTAAGGCCTTGTGACGGAAAGCTTGTTGGTGTTTCTAGAAAGAAGCTTTTATTAGATGTAAAAATTTCAAGGGAATTCCACTCTTGGCGTAATTTTCGAGCAATCTCTCTTGAGGCGGCCAAGAAGAAGTTTGAAGAAGTCAAGAGGCTTTGGAGTACACACGAGTATTTTACCATCACATTAGCAGAACTTGACTTCGAGGAAGAACGTACCTACTTAGCCACCTGTGGGTACATTTGTTGCACATGTTGACAGAACGGGAAAGCTCGTTTGTTTTTGTAGAAAGAAGCTTTTATTAGTGTCAAAATTTCAAGGGAATTCCACTCTTGGTGTACTCTGGAGCTTTGGTCTATCTTCCAGCACGTGTTTATCGTCAATATGGGGGACTACAAGCTATGCCACTTGTCGGGGACGAACATGACCTTTGCCCCAATTTTCGAGAACTCTCTCTTGAGGCGGCCAAGAAGAAGTTTGAAGAAGTGAAGAGGCTTTTGATTACACACGAGTATTTTACCATCACATTAGCTGAACTTGACTTCAAGGAAGAACTGGTCTACTTAGCCACCTGTGAGTACATTTGTTGCTCATGTTGACAGAATGCCCCGACCTGGGGAGGTGGATTGGTCGTCCCACTTTTGGACAGTTCCCTTGAGAAGAATCTTGATCGCCTGCTAGGTGTAAAGAGAAAACACGGGAAATCAATTTTCGATAAAAATTGCGGGAACCTTTTGACCTTGAGTAATTTAGATGTTGTTTCGACACACCACAAGGGACAAGTGGTGGAACGATTTTTATTAAAAAATCATATGCCAATGCTTTCATACTCGCTCTTTTAGGAACTGTTCTTTTCCCTAAAATCAAGTGCTCCCTTGATGCAACACTTGCCGACATCGTCCTTCAGGTGGTTGAAGGTTGTGATTACATGCCCACTCTACTTCCGGAAATGCTAAGGTCTGTTGATCATGTAAAGAGCCATGGAAAGGGAATTTTGGTTTGTCCCATTTTGCTTCAAATTTAGTTCCTAAGCCACATTCGAAAAATTAGCTCGTTCTTTCCAATTTACTTTTCAAGTGAGAATCAGATTAAGCGTATTCGGAGAAAACTCAATGTTTTGTCAAAAAAACCACGTTTCACGGCTCAAATCGTCCGAGAATGGGAAGCTTTTTTCGCAAAAGCACAAGTTGAGGACTTTTTATGGAAAGCTCGTTGGTTGTTGTAGAAAGAAGCTTTTATTATATGTCAAAATTTCTAGGGAATTCCAGTCTTGGTCTACTTTGGAGCTTTGGTCCATCTTCCAGCATGTGTTTGTCATCAATATGGGGAACTACAAGCTGTACCACTTGTCGGGGACGAACATTACCTTTGCCTCAATTTTCTAGAACTCTCTCTTGAGGCGGCAAAGAAGAAGTTTGAAGAGGTCAAGAGGCTTTGGAGTACACACGAGTATTTTACAATCACATTAGCAGAACTTGACTTTGAAGAAGAACGGATCTACTTAGCCACCTGTGAGTACATTTGTTGCTCATGTTGACAGAATGCCCGCAAGTATACATGTTGCCAACAAGTAGTAAAGAATGAGTAACGTATTGCCCCTACCTGGAGAGGTGGATTGGTCGTCCCATGCTTGGAAAGTTCCCTTTCGAAGAATCTTGATCGCCTACTAGGGGTAAAGATAAAACACGTGAAATCAATTTTCGATAAAAATTGCGGGAACCTTTTGACCTCGAGTAATTTAGATGATCTTTCCACACACCACAAGGGACAAGAGGTGGAAAGATTTTTTTCGAAAATCATATGCCAATGCTTTCATCCTCGCTCTTTTCAGAACCGTTCTTTTCCCTAAAATCAAATGCTCCTTTGATGCAACACTTGCTGACATCGTCCTTCAGGTGGTTGAAGGCTGTGATTACATACCCACTCTACTTGCGGAAATGCTAAGGTCGGTTGATCATCTAAAGAGCCATGGAAAGGGGATTTTGGTTTGTCCCATTTTGCTTAAAATTTAGTTCCTAAGCCACATTCGAAAAATTGGCTCGTGCTTTCCCATTTACTTTTCAAGTGAGAATCGAATTATGAGTATTTGGAGAAAACTCAATGTTTTGTCAGAAAAACCACATTTCTCAGATCAAATCGTCCGAGAATGGGAAGCTTTTCTCTCAAAAGCACAAGTTAAGGACATTTTATGGAAAGCTCATTGGTTTTTGTAGAAAGAAGCTTTTAATAGATGCCAAAATTTCAAGGGAATTCCACTCTTGGTCTACTCTGGAGCTTTGGTCTATCTTCCAGCACGTGTTTATCATCAATATGGGGGACTACAAGCTATACCACTTGTCGGGGACGATCATGACCTTTGCCTCAATTTTCGAGAACTCTCGCTTGAGGCGGCCAAGAAGAAGTTTGAAGAAGTCAAGAGGCTTTTGAATACACACGAGTATTTTACCGTCACTTTAGCAGAACTTGACTTCGAGGAATAACGTATCTCATTAGCCACCTGTGAGTACATTTGTTGCTCATGTTGACAGAATGCTCGCAAGTATACATATCGCCAAGAAGTAGTAAAGAATAAGTAACGTATTGCCCCTACCTGGGAGGTGTATTGGTCGTCCCACTTTTGAACTGTTCCCTTTAGAAGAATCTTGCTCCCTGCTAGGGGTAAAGAGAAAACACGTGAAATCATTTTTTGATAAAAATTGCGGAAACCTTTTGACCTTGAGTAATTTAGATGATCTTTCCCACACCACAACGGACAAGTGGTGGAAGGATTTTTTTTGAAAATCATATGCGAATGCTTTCACACTCGCTCTTTTGGGAACTGTTCTTTTCCCTAAAATCAAGTGCTCCTTTGATGCAACACTTGCTGACATCGTCCTTCAGGTGGTTGAAGGCTGTGATTACATACCCACTCTACTTGCGGAAATGCTAAGGTCGGTTGATAATCTAAAGAGCCATGGAAAGGGAATTTTGGTTTGTCCAATTTTGCTTCAAATTTAGTTCCTAAGCCAGATTCGAAAAATTGGCTTCTGCTTTCCCATTTACTTTTCAAGTGAGAATCAGATTATGAGTTTTTGGAGAAAACTCAATGTTTTGTCAGAAAAACCACATTTCCCGGCTCAAATCGTCCGCGAATGGGAAGCTTTTCTCTCAAAAGCACAAGTTAAGGACTTTTTATGGGAAGCTCATTGGTTTTTGTAGAAATAAGCTTTTATTAGATGTCAAAATTTCAAGGGAATTCCACTCTTGGTCTACTCTGGAGCTTTGGTCTATCTTCCCGCACATGTTTATCATCAATATGTGGGACTACAAGCTATACCACTTGTCTGGGATGAGCATGACCTTTGCCTCAATTTTCGAGAACTGTCTCTTGAGGCGGCCAAGAAGAAGTTTGAAGAAGTCAAGAGGCTTTGGACTACACACGAGTATTTTACCGTCACATTAGCAGAACTTGACTTCGAGGAATAACGTATCTCCTTAGCTACCTGTGAGTACATTTGTTTCTCATGTTGACAGAATGCTCGCAAGTATACATATCGCCAACAAGTAGTAAAGAATGAGCAACGTATTGCCCCTACTTGGGGAGGTGGATTTGTCGTCCCACTTTTGAATAGTTCCCTTTAGAAGAATCTTGATGCCCTGCTAGGGGTAAAGAGAAAACACGTGAAATCATATTTCGATAAAAATTGCGGGAACCTGTTGACCTTTAGTAATTTAGATGATCTTTCCACACCACAAGGGACAAGTCGTGGAAGGATTTTTTTTTTTTTGAAAATCATATGCCAATGCTTTCATACTCGCTCTTTTGGGAACAGTTCTTTTCCCTAAAATCAAGTGCTCCTTTGATGCAACACTTGCTGACATCGTCCTTCAGGTGGTTGAAAGCTGTGATTACATACCCACTCTACTTGCGGAAATGCTAAGGTCGGTTGATCATGTAAAGAGCCATGGAAAGGGACTTTTGATTTGTCCCATTTTACTTCAAATTTAGTTCCTAAGCCACATTCGAAAAATTGGCCCGTGCTTTCCAATTTACTTTTCAAGTGAGAATCGGATTCTGAGTATTCGGAGAAAACTCAATGTTCTGCTAAAAAAACCACATTCCCCGGCTCAAATCGTCCGAGAATGGGAAGCTTTTCTCGCAAAAGCACAAGTTAAGGACTTTTTATGGAAAGCTTGTTGGTTGTTGTAGAAAGAAGCTTTTATTAGATGTCTAAATTTCTAGGGAATTCCACTCTTGGTCTACTCTGGAGCTTTGGTCCATCTTCCAGCACGTGTTTGTCATCAATATGGGGACTACAAGCTGTACCACTTATCCGGGACGAACATGACCTTTGCCTCAATTTTCGAGAACTCCCTCTTGAGGCGGCCAATAAGAAGTTTGAAGAACTCAAGAGGCTTTGGAGTACACACGAGTATTTTACAATCACATTAGCAGAACTTGATTTTGAAGAAGAACGGATCTACTTAGCCACCTGTGAGTACATTTGTTGCTCATGTTTACAGAATGCCTGTAAGTATACATATCGCCAACAAGTAGTAAAGAATGACTAACGTATTGCCCCTACCTGGGGAGGTGGATTGGTCGTCCCATGCTTGGAAAGTTCTCTTTCGAAGAATCTTGATCGCCTGCTAGGGGTAAAGAGAAAACACGTGAAATCAATTTTCGATAAAAATTGCGGGAACCTTTTGACCTTGAGTAATTTAGATGATCTTTCCTCACATCCCAAGGGACAGGAGGTGGAAGGATTTTTTTCGAAAATCATATGCCAATGCTTTCATCCTCGCTCTTGTCGGAACGGTTCTTTTCCCTAAAATCAAGTGCTCCTTTGATGCCACACTTGCTGACATCGTCCTTCTGGTGGTTGAAGGCTTTGATTACATACCCACTCTACTTGTGGAAATGCTAAGGTCGGTTGATCATCTAAAGAGCCATGGAAAGGGAATTTTGGTTTGTCCCATTTTGCTTCAAATTTAGTTCCTAAGCCAGATTCGAAAAATCGGCTCCTGCTTTCCCATTTACTTTTCAAGTGAGAATCGGATTATGAGTATTTGGAGAAAACTCAATGTTTTGTCAGAAAAACCACATTTCCCGGCTCAAATCATCCGAGAATGGGAAGCTTTTCTCTCAAAAGCACAAGTTAAGGACTTTTTATGGAAAGCTCATTGGCTTTTGTAGAAATAAGCTTTTATTAGATGTCAAAATTTCAAGGGAATTCCACTCTTGGTCTACTCTGGAGCTTTGGTCTTTCTTCCAGCACGTGTTTTTCATAAATATGGGGGACTATAAGCTATACCACTTGTCGGGGACGAACATGGGCTTTACCTCAATTTTCGAGAACTCTCTCTTGAGGCGGCCAAGAAGAAGTTTGAAGAAGTTAAGAGGCTTTGCTGTACACACGAGTATTTTACCATCACATTAGCAGAACTTAACTTCGAGGAAGAACATATCTCCTTAGCCACCTGTGAGTACATTTGTTGCTAGTGTTGACAGAATGCCCGCAAGTATACATATCGCCAACAAGTAGTCAAGAATGAGTAACGTATTGCCCCTACCTAGGGAGGTGGATTGGTCATCCCACATTTGGAGAGTTCCCTTGAGAAGAATCTTGATCGCCTGCTAGGGGTAAAGAGAAAACTAGTGAAATCAATTTTTGATAAAAATTTCGGGAACCTTTTGACCTTGAGTAATTTAGATGATCTTTCCACACACCACAAGGGACAAGTGGTGGAAGGATTTTTTTTGAAAATCATATGCCATTGCTTTCGTACTCCCTCTTTTTGGAACCTTTCTTTTCCCTAAAATAAAGTGCTCCTTTGATGCAAAACTTGCTGACATCGTCCTTCTGGTGGTTGAGGGCTGTGATTACATACCCACTCCACTTGCGGAAATGCTAAGGACAGTTGATCATCTGAAGAGCCATGGGAAGGGAATTTTGGTTTGTCCCATTTTGCTTCAAATTTAGTTCCTAAGCCACATTCGAAAAATTGGCCCGTGCTTTCCCATTTACTTTTCGAGTGAGAATCGGATTATGAGTATTTGGAGAAAACTCAATGTTTTGTCAGTAAGACCACATTTCCCGGCTCAAATCGTCCGAGAATGGGAAGCTTTTCTCTCAAAAGCACAAGTTAAGGACTTTTTACGGAAAGCTCTTTGTTTTTTGTAGAAAGAAGCTTCTATTAGATGTCAAAATTTCAAGGGAATTCCACCCTTGGTCTACTCTGGAGCTTTGGTCTATCCTCTAGCACGTGTTTATCATCAATATGGGGGACTACAAGCTATACCACTTGTCGGGGATGAACATGAGCTTTGCTTCAATTTTCAAGAACTCTCTCTTGAGGCGGCCAAGAAGAAGTTTGAAGAAGTCAAGAGGCTTTGGAGTACACGCGAGTATTTTACCATCACAATATCAGAACTTGACTTCGAGGAAGAACGTATCTACTTAGCTACCTGTGAGTACATTTGTTGCTCTTGTTGACAGAATGCCCGCAAGTATACATATAGCCAAGAAGTAGTAAAGAATGAGTAACGTATTGCCCCTACCTGGAGGTGGATTGGTCGTCCCATGTTTGGACAATTCCCTTGAGAAGATTCTTGATCGCGTGCCAGGGGTAAAGAGAAAGCAAGTGAAATCAAGGTTACCTTTTGACCTTGAGTAATTTAGATGATCTTTCCACACACCACAAGGTACAAGTGGTGGAAGGATTTTTATCGAAAATCATATGCCAATGCTTTCATACTCGCTCTTTTGGGAACCGTTCTTTTCCCTAAGATCAAGTGCTCCTTTGATGCATGCGACCCTTCGTTAAGCGAGGGCACCCGCTAAGTTTAAGCATATCAATAAGCGAAGGAAAAGAAACTAACAAGGATTACCCTAGTAACGGCGAGCGAACCGGGAAATGCCCACCATGAAAATCGAGCGCCCCCAGCGCTCGAATTGTTATATGGATAAGCATCCTCAGCGATGGACTTAGCCCAAGTTCGCTGGAAAGGGGAGCCATAGAGGGTGGGAGCCCCGTTATGCTCGAAACCTGTCGCACCACGAGGCTCTGTCGACAAGTCTGGTTGTTTGGGAATGCAACCCCAATCGGGCGGTAAATTTCGTCCAAGGCTAAATACGGGCGAGAGACCGATAGCAAACAAGTACCGCGACGGAAAGATGAAAAGGTCTTTGAAAAGAGAGTCAAAGAGTGCTTGAAATTGTCAGGAGGTAAGCGGATGGGGGCCGGTGATGCGCCCCGGTCGGATGTGGAACGGTGACGAGCCGGTCTACTGATCGACTCGGGGCGTGGACCGATGCGGATTGGGGCAACGACCCAAGCCCAAGCCTTTGAAACGCTTGCAGAAACGTCGTGGCCCCGATTATGGTAGGCAACGTGCGCCTCTCGGCGTGCCTCGGCACCTGCACGCTCCTGGCATCAGCTTGTGGGCTCTCCATTCGGCCCGTCTTGAAACATGAACCAAGGAGTCTGACATGTGTGCCAGTTAATGGGTGGAATACTCGCAAGGCGCAAGGAAGCTGACTAGTGGGATCCCCTGTGGGTGCACCACCGACCAACCTTAATCTTCTGAGAAGGGTTCGAGTGAGAGCATGCCTGTCGGGACCCGAAAGATGGTGAACTGTGACTGAGTGGGGCGAAGTCAGAGGAAACTCTGGTGGAGGCCCTCAACGATACTGACGTGCAAATCGTTCATCTGACATGGGTATAGGGGTGAAAGACTAATCGAACCGTCTAGTAGCTGGTTCCCTCCGAAGTTTCCCTCAGGATAGCTGGAGCTCGAGGGCGAGTTCTATCGGGTAAAGCCAATGATTAGAGTCATCGAGGGCGCAAAGCCCTTGACCTATTCTCAAACTTTAAATAGGTAGGACGGCGCGACTGCTTTGCTGAGCCACGCCACGGAATCGAGAGCTCCAAGTGGGCCATTTTTGGTAAGCAGAACTGGCGATGCGGGATGAACCGGAAGCCGGGTTACGGTGCCCAACTCAGCACTAACCTAGAACCGACAAAGGGTGTTGGTCGATTAAGACAGCAGGACGGTGGTCATGGAAGTCGAAATCCGCTAAGGAGTGTGTAACAACTCACCTGCCAAATCAACTAGCCTAGAAAATGGATGGCACTGAAGCGCGCGACCTATATCCGGCCGTCGAGGCGAGTGTCAGGCCTTGATGAGTAGGAGGGCGCGGCGGTCACTGCAAAACCTAGGGCGTGAGCCAGGAGGAGCGGCCGTTGGTGCAGATCTTGGCGGTAGTAGCAAATATTCAAATGAGAACTTTGAAGGCCGAAGTGGGGAAAGGCTCCACGTGAATGGCACTTGTACATAGGTTAGTCGATCCTAAGAGACGAGGGAAGCCCGTCTAATAGCGCCGCGTGCGTGAGCTTCGAAAGGGAATCGGGTTAAAACTCTTGAACCAGGATGTGGTGGCTGACAGCAACGTTAGGGAGTCAGGAGACGTCGGCGGGTGGCCTCGGGAAGAGTTATCTTTTTTGTTTAACAGCTTGCCCACCCTGGAAACGGCTCAGCCGAAGGTAGGGTCCAGCGACTGGAATAGCACCGCACGTCGCGTGGTGTCCGGTGCGCCCCCGGCAGCCCTTGAAAATCCGGAGGACCGAGTGCCACCCACGCCCGGTCGTACTCATAATTGCATCAGGTCTCCAAGGTGAATAGCCTCTGGTCGATGGAACGATGTAGGCAAGGGAAGTCGGCAAAATGGATCCGTGGATCCGTAACCTTGGGAAATGGATTGGCTCTGAGAGATGCGCATGGGGGTCCCAGTCCTCAACCCGTCGGCTGTCGGTGGACTGCTCGAGCTGCTCTCTCGGCGAGAGAGGGTCGTCGCGGCCGGCCGGGGGACGGACTAGGAACGGCTCCCTCGGGGGCCTTCCCCGGGCGTCGAACAGTCGACTCAGAACTGGTACGGACAAGGGGAAACCGACTGTTTAATTAAAACAAAGCATCGGATGGTCCCTGCGGATGCTCACGCAATGTGATTTCTGCCCAGTGCTCTGAATGTCAAAGTGAAGAAATTCAACCAAGCACGGGTAAATGGCGGAAGTAACTATGACTCTCTTAAGGTAGCCAAATGCCTCGTCATCTAATTCGTGACGCGCATGAATGGATTAACGAGATTCCCACTGTCCCTGTCTACTATCTAGTGAAATCATAGCCAAGGGAACGGGCTTGGCAGAATCAGCGGGGAAAGAAGACCCTGTTGAGCTTGACTCTAGTCTGACTTTGTGAAATTACTTGAGAGGTGTAGAATAAGTGGGAGCCCTCAGGCGAAAGTGAAATACCACTACTTTTAATGTTATTTTACTTATTCCGTGAATCGGAGGCGGGGCAATGCCCCTTCTTTTGGACCTAAGGTCCGCCTCAGCGGGCCGGGCGAAAGACTTTGTCAGGTGGGGATTTGGCTGGGGCGGTACATCTGTTAAAAGGTAATGCAGGTGTCCTAAGATGAGCTCAACCAGAACAGAAATCTCGTGTGGAACAAAAGGGTAAAAGCTCGTTTGATTCTGATTTCCAGTATGAATATGAACCGTGAAAGCATGGTCTATCGATCCTTTAGATCTTCGGAATTTGAAGCTAGAGGTGTCAGAAAAGTTACCACAGGGATAACTGGCCTGTGGCAACCAAGTGTTCATAGCGACGTTGCTTTTTGATCCTTAGATGTCGGCTCTTCCTATCATTGTGAAGCAGAATTCACCAAGTGTTGAATTGTTCACCCACCAATAGGGAACGTGAGCTAGGTTTAGACTGTCGTGAGACAGGTTAGTTTTACCCTACTGATGACAGTGTCGCAATAGTAATTCAACCTAGTATGAGAGGAACCTTTGATTCGCACATTTGGTCATCGCGCTTGGTTGAAAAGCCAGTGGCGCGAAGCTGCCATGCGCTGGATTATGACTGAACGCCTGTAAGTCAGAATCCGGGCTAGTACCGACACATGTGCCCGCCGCCCGATTCCCATCCCGCAGTAGGGGCCCACGCCCCCAAGGGCACATGTCATTGGTGAAGCCCGCCCGGCGGACGAGCCATGGGGGCCACCTTGAAGCACAGTTCCTACCGAGCGGTAGGTAGAATCCTTTGCAGATGACTTAAACACGTGGAGGGGTATTGTAAGTGGCAAAGTGGCCTTGCTGCCACGATCCACTGAGATTCAGCCCTTCGTCGCTTCGATTCATCCCTCCCCTCCCTGCTCCGCCAGATCCGTCGAAAAGCCACGAGGTTATGCCCGACGGTCGAGCCGGCCACCTCATCAACTCAACGGCCCGAAACCACTCTTGAAAACGTGCAAGTATAACTCCACAGTGCACCTTGCCCGACCACGAGGATGGTATCCTAGCAACTGCAATGATTGCTATCCTACCATTGCTCGATCACTGCTCTATGCTAGTTGATGACTGCGGTGCCATAGTCGATGACTATCGTGCCTACCTCGAGCTATAGAGAATACATTGCTCGTTAATTGCCTTCGCTTGATCAGTGCATTGTCTTGCTCGACCACGGGTAGCAGCCTTGCTCTACAACGGTAGCACAGTAGTCGCCTTGGTCGAGCACTACTCGATCACTGCTGTGACTTGCTCGATCACAGTAGCAGCCTTGGTCAAGCACCGCTCGATCACTGCCATGCCTTGCTGCAACTCGGTAGCAGTCTTGCTCGAGCATTGCTCAAGCAATGTCGTGGCCTGCTAGACCACGGTACCACGACAGCTTGCTCGACCACTGTACCACAACAGCTTGCTCGACTGCGGCATCACGGTAGTAGCCTTGCTCAAGCAGTGCTCGATCACTGCCGTGGGTTGCTCAACCATGGTACCACAGTAGCAGCCTTGGTCGAGCACCGCCATGGCTTGCTCGACCACTGTACCATGACAGCAGCCTTGCTCTACCATGGTAGCACAGCAGTAGCCTTGGTCGAGAACTGCTCGATCATGGTAGCAGCTTTGCTCGAGCACTGCTCGATCACTGCTGTGGCTTGCTCAATCACGGTAGCAACCTTGGTCAAGCACTACTCGATCACTATCGTGCCTTGCTGCAGCTCGGTAGCAGCCTTGCTCGAGGGCTTGCTTGACCATGGTATCGTCCTTGCTTGAGTACGGTAGCACGGTAGCAGCCTTGCTAGACCACAGTGGCATGGCAGCAGCCCCGCTCGAGCACGCTAGCACGACTGCCTCCTTGCTCGACCGCGGTACCACGGCAGCACCGCTGCAGCCACATACTCGAGGACGGTAGCACGGCTGTAGCCTTGCTCGACCAGGGTGCCATGGTAGCTTGCTCGACCACGATAGCAGCCCTGGTCGAGCACTGCTCTATCACTGCCGTGACTTGCCCGACCACGGAACCACAGCAGCAGGCTTGCTCGACAACGGTACTAAGGTAGCATAGCAGCAACCTTGCTTGACCACACGGTAGCGTGGCAGCAACCTTCCTAGACCACGGTAGACGGTAGCACGGTGGCAGCCTTGCTCGACCACGGTACCCCTGCAGCAGCCTTATTCGACCACGATAGCACAACCATAGCCTTGGTCGAGCACTGCTCGATCACGGTAGCAGCTTTGCTCGGGCACTGCTTGATCACTGCTATGGCCTGCTAGATCACGGTAGCAGCTTTGCTCGAGCACTGCTTGATCACTGCTGTGGCTTGCTCGATCATGGTAGCAGGCTTGGCCAAGCACTGCTCGATCACTGCTCTGGCTTACTTGATCACTGCTATGCAGCCTTGGTTAAGCACTGCTCGATCACTGCTATGGCTTGCTCAATGACTGTGACAGCCTTGGTCAAGCACTACTCAATCACTGCCATGCCTTGCTGCCGATCGGTAGCAGCCTTGCTCGAGCACTACTTGAGCAATGTCGTGGCTTGGTCGACCATGGTATCAGCCTTGCTTGAGCACGGCAGCACGGTAGCAGCCTTGCTTGACCCGAGAACCACGGTGACATGGCAGCAGCCCTGCTCAAGCACAGTAGCACGCCTGCCGTCTTGCTCGACCGCGGTACCATGGTCGCTTGCTCGGGCACGGTAGCAGCCTTGCTCGAACACTGTCATTGGTTGCTCGACCGCGGTAGCACGGTAGCACAGCAAAAGCCATACTTGAGCACGGTAGCACGACTGCAGCCTTGCTCGACCAGGGTGCCATGGTAGCTTGCTTGACCACGACAAGCACGACAGCACATCAGCATAGTAGCAGCCCTAGTCGAGCACTGCTCGATCACGGTAGTAGCCTGCTCGAGCACTGCTCGATCACTGCCGTGGCTTGCTCAAGCACGGTAGCAGCCCTGCTTGAGCACTGCTCAACCATGGTGCCGCGGTAGCAGCCTTGCTCGACCACGGTACCAAGGTAGCACGGAAGCAGCCTTGCTCGAGCACGATAGCACAGCTGCAGCCTTGCTCGACCACACGGTAGCATGGCGGCAACCTTCCTCGACCACGGTACCACGGTAGCACGGTGGCAGCCTTGCGCGACCACGGTACCGGGTAGCACAGTAGCACGGTAGCAGCCTTGCTCGACCAAGGTGGTAGCCTTGCTCGATCACAGCCCTGGCTTGCTGCAGCTCGGTAGCAGCCCTGTTCGAGGAGTGATCGAGCAATGCCGTGGCTTACTCTAGTGGCGCTCGATCATTGCCGTGGCTTTGGTCGACCACGCTAGCACGCCAGCAGCCTTGCTCGAGCACATGGTAGCACGGTCGACCACGGTTCCGCAGTACGTTTTGCTCCGCCACGGCAGCACTGTAGCAAAACCTTGGTCGCGCACTGCTCGATCACTGCTGTGCCTTGCTCGAGCACGGTAGCATCCTTGCTCGAGCAGTACTCGATCACTACCGTGGTTGTTGCTCGACCACGGTACCACGGTAGCAGCCTTGCTCTAGCACTACTCGATCACTGCTCGATCACTGCTGTGGCTTGCTCGATCACGGCAGCATCCTTGCTCGAGTAGTACTCGATCACTGATGTGGCTATTGCTCGACCACGGTACCATGGTAGCGGCCTTGCTCGAGCATGGTAGCGTTGCAGCAGCTTCCTCGACCACGGTACCATGGTAGCACGGTGGCAGCCTTGCTCTACCATGGTACCGCGGTACCGTACCAGCACGATAGTGGTAGCGTTGCAGCAGCTTCCTCGACCACGGTACCATGGTTCATAGCGGCAGCCTTGCTCGACTATGGCACTGCAATAGTGTAGCAGCCTTGCTCTAGCAATGCCATGGCTTGCTCGACCACGGTATTCGCCTTGCTCGAGTAGCGCTCGATCACTGTCGTGGCTTGCTCGATCACTGCCGTAGGCTGCTCGCTTATGCTACACACTTACTCGAGCGATACTCGAGCACCTTGCTATGTTGCTCAAGCATGCCACTCCCTTGCTCGATCAGAGCTCTAGCAGAAGCGGGTGGTGTAAAATTTTGGGGTCACAGTATCACCTTCTAGGAAGGAGAAAAACTTAAAACAAGTTCTTTAAGGGGGTAGAGGTGCAGCCTGCCCCCTTACGCCCGCTATGCCTCCCACCGCACATCTATCGCTATGTAGCGTAGCGATGTGCTCTAGTACTGGTAGCGCTGCTACCAACCACCGTGGCAACTCCGGCATCAACGGTAGCCGGGTCATGGTCGAAGCTAGCCGCGTGGGTCACGTGCACATTCTTGTGCTCGTGGCAGGCGCTGTAACCCAGGGTACAATCGTTTAGCAGCACAATTCATGGTGCCCAGTGATCTACCCCGCGATCGGCACGTTTCGGTTATCGATCTCTATCGTGCTACGATTATCGATCTCTGCCGCGCTGTTTGATCACCGACCGTCCCTTGCTCCATCGTCCCTTACTTGATCATCTGTCACACGTTGCTCGATCACCGTATTACACTGCTCGTGGTATGCTCTAGCATTGGTTTGTTCTCGTGTCTAGCGCCCGGTCGCTGTCTAGCGGGCTGCGCACTTTCCCGACCGAGGAACTCTTGGGAGCGGGGCGGCGGGTATGTTCGTGTGGCTGTGCACCAGCGTGCGTGACGGTGTGTGAGTGGTGATATGGTCGTGCTTGCTAGCAAGCCCAGTGGTGATATGGCCACTGGACTCTCCGCTCGCCGACTCCTCAATGCACGTTGCAGGAGTCTTGCCTCGTGACGTTATAGTCGGTTCCTGTGTTGTCTACCGTGTCGAGCGGTACTCAACGTCATGTGTGTGCTCTCCAAAGATTGCCTTCCAAGGCGATTGTTGGACAATGCAGTGGCCCCCCTGAACCACGCACGCAGCCACAGTGATGGGTGCTTCGATGGCTCAGGGGTGCTAGCTCGGCCTCTCGGATGCAGAACATTTCATAGGCATGTGGCCCTCGGCCTACCATTGCCTGGATTGTTATGCTTCGTTGGAATGGCGCTCGCGCCTTGTCCGTGTCACTCCCGGCCTACGCCGGCGAGGCACACGGGTGGGCGCGGCGCCGTCAATGGATGCTACCTGGTTGATCCTGCCAGTAGTCATATGCTTGTCTCAAAGATTAAGCCATGCATGTGCAAATATGAACTAGTTCAGACTGTGAAACTGCGAATGGCTCATTAAATCAGTTATAGTTTGTTTGATGGTATCTGCGACTCGGATAACCATAGTAATTCTAGAGCTAATACGTGCAACGAACCCCGACTTCTTGAAGGGATGCATTTATTAGATAAAAGGTCAACGCGGGCTTTGCCCAATGCTATGATGATTCATGATAACTTGACGGATCGCAAGGCCATCATGCTGGTGACGCATCAATCAAATTTATGCACTATCTTCGGTCTGTTCCGACGAGGGCGCCGACTTCTTCTAGTGGGGGTGGTTTGTCAGCCCCTTAATGCTCAGACATCTATACTGGCTGGGATGCTAAGTCCCTCAGTAGCATTCCAGCCATGCTAGTGCTAGAGGGAAAACTGTGGTTCAGGCGTGTGGCGGCGCTATGAGTTCCAGCGACGAGAATCTGGTGTAAAATTCCCTGGTAGCAATATCACCTGCTACGAATGGCAAGAACTTAAAATAAGCTCTTTAGGGGGGTATGTGGTGGCAGCCTCCCTCGGCACCAAGGCGTAGGGTTTGGACGCACATCCATGGTAGCATGCTAGGATGCTCGTGTGTGCAACGGCACGAGCGTGGTACCATGTGGCGATGGATGAATGTCATGGTGATCGATCGGGATCGATCACGTAGCGAGATGCTCGATCAGAGAATCGTTGGGTGTCACGGTCTACGGCTGGAATTCATGGCGGTGTTGCTCGATCAGGTATTCGGTATGTTGCTCGATGATTGATCTACTGATGGCTTGGGTATGTTCGGTCAGGTGCTCGGTCAGTGTTCGAGCAAGCCTCGTGACGGACACGGTAGCGTGTTAGCACAAGGGGCACGCTACTATGCTGGTGACCTTGTGGCGGATACCGTGGCGTGCTAGCGCTAGTAGCACACTACGTCACTAGCAACATTGTAACGGGATACTGTGGTGGATACCGTGGCATGCTACCACTAGCAGCACGCTACGTTGCTAGCAACCTTGTAGTGGGATACCATGGCAGAAACCGTGGCGTGCTACTGCTGAGCACGCTACCACGTGGCAACGATGGGCAACACGCTGCTAGCTACGTGACCACGTGCTAGCAGCATACCAAGCGATGGTGCCTCAACCATGGGCACATGCTCGGTGCATGTGACCAAGCTGAGTGTGGGTGGCACTTAGGTGGACCCGATGGACCATGACGGTGCGGACCATGGGATGGCGGTTGACCCGTTGACTGAAGCTACTTTGACCAGGCAGTTATCCAATCATGAAGCAGTTACCTAGCAGTTTTATTTGTCTTGTAGCTTCTCGGACAGTTGTGCTTGTGTGTGATTGGTTGGAAATTTCTGGTCCCTGTGTCTTAGTCTGGAATTCGGCCATTGGCAGAAGACATAACATATTCATTGTGAGTGACGAATAGAATTGGGATTCTCTTGTTCAGGTCAGTGCTCTTGTACCACGTGATTCGGGAGTGCTTGTGTAGGGGTTTTATTTCAGACTCGTGTATCCAATTTTGTGAATGGAAGAGTTATGATTTCCCTTACTCGTGTTGCTCATTTCTGATCATTGTTGCTTAACCTCGATTGATCGATCTTGATTCGTGTGTTGGCTTGGTTGGCTAAGGGCGCTGTGTTCGCTTAGCACCATCATAGAGCGAAAAAATTCGGTGTGATTTTCGACCCTGTGACAGTTGGTATCATAGCATGGTTCAGTGCGGATTTGAGGATTTGGCAACAGTTTCAGCATTACTGATTGATGCTGTGCATGGATGCGCTTAGGGAATGAGTTTCGGCTCTTGAAGCGACCCTTGGTGATCTGGGTTCAGCGGATGCAACAGTGGCAGATCTGCTGGCAGTGTTGCGGGCAGAAGTAACTCAAATGAAGGAGGATATTATTGTCCTACGTCGGGCACTCGCCAGTGGTGTGGCGGTGCCTGAGGGATCATGAGTCAAAGTGAAGGTGCCATAACCGAAAGCCTTCAATGGCACTAGGAGTTCCAAGGATCTGGAGAACTTCTTATGGGACATCGAGCACTACTTTGATGCTGCTCGTATTCCTGAAGGCGAGAGAGTCTCGATGGCAGTCATGTACCTGTCGAGGGATGCAAAATTATGGTGGTGGACTGGTGAGCAAGATGTGGAATCTGGCGGGCGACCACAACTCAAGACTGATCATCTCTGAAGCGGGAATTGAAGGAGCAGTTCCTCCCCACTAACTCCTCCTGGGCTGCTTGTGAGGCAGTGTGCAACCTCAAACAGATAGGTTCGGTTCGAGACTATGTGAAGGAATTTAGTTCCTTGATGCTGGACGTGATAGGAATGTCTGAAGTGGACAAATTATTTAACTTCATGGGGGGTTTGAAGTCGTGGGCACAGTTGGAACTTCGAAGCCAGGGAGTGCAGGATCTCCCCACTGCCATGGCAAAGGCAGATGCGTTGATCGATTTGCAAGTGTCTAAGACCGACGATGGCAAGTCAAAGAAGGATGGCAAATCGAAAGACAAAGCCTCGAAGGGTGGCAAACCTACTGGGAAGTCCGACAAGGCAAAGAAGCCATCGAACGGTGAGAAAGGCAAGGAAAAAGCTTCCAGTTCCAACATGAAATGGAAGGATCCAAAGAAGCACCTTGGCTGTTTCATTTGCAATGGACCACACCGTGCCCAAGACTGTCCCAAGAAGGAGAAACTCTCGGCATTGGTGAATCGGTCGGATGATTCTGACGATGGTGGGAACAGAACGAAAGATTCTAGGTGTTGTGCGTGCTGGGAAGAAGACATGCTCTGGAAGCGGATTGACCTATGTCTCGATGGAACTGAACTCCAGGGAGATTGTGGCAATGGTGGACACTGGTGCCACACACAACTTCGTGTCTGATCGTGTTGTGAATACTCTAGGATTGTGCGTGAAGAAGCAGAATCGGCACATTAAGGCAGTGAATTCCTAGAGTCGACCAATCCTTGGCATGGCAAAGGATGTGTGAGTTTGGATCGGTGAATGGACGGGACTTCTGGATGTCATGGTCATTCCCATGGATGACTTTGACGTGATCTTGGGTAACGGTTTCGTTGAGCATGCTAATGTAGCTGTTCACCCGAATCTATCCGGATTGATGATCACAGATCCAAAGAAACCTTGTTTCGTGCAAGGGTTCAAGGAGCTAAACCAGTCTGAGAGGATTCCTGTTGAGAATGTCTCAGCTATGCAGTTGGCCAAAGGGTGGAAGAAAGGTCATCCGACCTACCTGGCGGCGATATATGCTGTGGAACCAGAGGAACGTGTAGAAACCAGGGTTCTAGAGCAGGTGGAAGCATTCTTGGACGAGTTCAAGGATGTGATGCCCGAAGATTTACCTAAGGGCTTACCACCAAGGCGAGCGGTGGATCACAAGATCGAGTTGATGCTGGGCACGAAGCCTCCTACCCGGGCTCCTTACCGAATGTCGCCTAAAGAACTGGAGGAGTTGCGATCGCAACTCACAGAGTTGTTGGACTCGGGGAAGATTCAGCCCTCAAAAGCTCCTTATGGCGCTCCTGTGTTGTTTCAGGGAAAGCAGGATGGAACTCTACGGCTGTGCGTAGATTACCGTGGGCTGAACAAGGTGACCATCAAAACAAGTACCCGGTGCCCCTGATTGCAGATTTGTTCGATTGTCTCTGCTGAGCAGAGTACTTCACGAAGCTAGATTTACACTCAGGTCACTGGCAAGTCCGCATTGCGGAAGGCGATGAGGCAAAAATAACAATGGTAACACGTTATGGTTCCTACGAATTTCTAGTCATGCCATTCGGCTTGACCAATGCACTAGCTACTTTTTGTAATATGATGAATGATGTATTTCATGATATGTTGGACAAGTTCGTAGTTGTGTATTTGGATGACATTGTGGCGTATAGTCGGTCCTTTGAGGACCATATACAACACTTGCGTTTGGTGTTCCAGTGTCTTAGGGAGAACACCCTGTCCGTGAAGAGGGAAAAGTAAGAATTCTGCATCTGGGAAGTAAAATTCCTTGGCCACATTGTGGGCGGTGGCACTGTGCGGATGGACCCCCGGAAAGTCCAAGCCATCAATGAGTGGCCTGCTCCTACCAAAGTCAGTGAACTTCAGAGTTTCCTTGGCTTGGCAAACTACTACCGAAAGTTCATTAAGGGATACTCGAAGAAGGTGTCCCCACTGATCGACCTACTGCAGAAAAACCGCACATGGACTTGGGATGACGCATGTCAGGAAGCCTTTGAGGGGCTAAAGTCCATGATCGTAGCAGAGCCTGTTATGAAGTTGCGGGACTTTGACAAGCCATTTGAAGTCCATACAGATGCATCCGATCGTGCCGTAGGCGGGGTGTTGGTGCAGGAAGGACACCCTGTAGCATTTGAGAGCTGGAAGTTGAAACCAGCTGAACAACGCTACTCGGCACACGAGAAGGAAATGCTAGCGGTGGTGCACTGCCTGCGTGTATGGCAGGTATATTTGCGTGGAACCTCATTTCTTGTTAAAACTGATAATATTGCCAACACGTTCTTCAGGATGCAATAGAAGTTGTCTTCCAGACAGGCACGTTGGCAAGAGTTCCTAGCGGAGTACCGCTTTGAGTGGGAACACAAACCCGCCGTCACAATCCTGTGGCGGATGCATTGAGTAGGAAGACGTTGGAAACTGTGGCGGCGTTGAACCAAATTAAATCTGACTTCACCAACAAATTGACGGATCAGGCAAAGGAGGATCGGCTGTACCAAAAGTTGGTGGCACAGGTGCAAGATGGTACCATCAGGTGGTACTGGTTGGAAGATGGGCTGCTGTACGCGAAGGGTGGTCGCCTGCTTGTCCCTAGCGGAGGGGGACTTCAATCTCAGTTGTGCTGCGTGAACACCATGATGCACACTGGGCTAGGCACCCGGGCCGGGAAAGGATGTTAGCGTTGCTGTAACGGTCATATTACTGGCCAAAGATGGAGGAGGAGATTGAACTCTTCGTGAGGACTTGTCTTGTCTGCCAGCAAGACAAGGTGGAGAGGCATGCAGAGGCAGGGCTACTACAGCCCCTGCCCATATCGGAAAAACCTTGGGTGTCGGTTTCGATGGATTTTGTAAATGGGTTTCCTGACGTGAAAGGATTTGATGCGATAATGGTTGTGGTGGATAGGTTTTCAAAGTATGGAGTCTTCAGACCTGTACCAAACAATTGCACGACGGAGATTGCAACGGATGAGTTCTACCGCAACGTGGTGAAGTTGTTTGGACTCCCAATGGATATCATTAGTGACAGGGATGCACATTCCACTGGGAGATTCTGGACCCGTCTCTTCAACTTGATGGGGACAGAATTGAAATTATCAACGGCCAACCACCCGCAGACGGATGGACAGACTGAAAGTATGAACCAATTGTTGGAGGAGTATTCAGGCATTACGTGACGGTGAGTCAAAGGATTTGGCTTGACTTGCTGGACACCGCACAATTCTGCTACAACTTGCATCGCTCCTCATCAATGGGTTTCAGTCCGTTTGACCTCACTGTGGGCTATCAGCCGATGACCCCTAGCGAGATAGCTCTGCAAATGAAGGAAGGCACAAGTCTCACAGCGTACCGGTTTGCAAGGAACAAGCAAGAGATGCTTGAGGAAGCCCAGGACAGCCTTGCAAAAGCAGTTCGTCGTATGAAGAAGTACGCGGACAAGGGGCGGAGACTGCTCGAGTTTCAGGTTGGAGATAAAGTGATGCTGAAACTCACGCCCTAGATTTGGAAGAAAGTGACTAGCAAGCGATGGCACAAGGGTCTAATCCAGAGGTATGATGGACCATTCGAGATAGTAAAGCGGATTGGAGCTGTTGCCTATCGGCTGGCACTACCAGAGAGGATGAAGATTCATCCTACCTTCCATGTCAGTTTCCTTAAACCTTATCACGAGAATGATGATCCCGAGCGTTCAAAACCAAAACGCGCTCCCCAGACTGTGATGAAGGAACTTGAGAAGGAAGTTGACCGAGTGCTGAACCACAGAGTGTTAGGTCACAGCAAGAAGAATCGGAGGACCGAGTACTTGGTCTCATGGAAGGATCGGCCTATGTCAGAAGCAAGCTGGGAGAAGGAGGCTATGCTTTGGCAGTTCGAGGAGAAAATTCAAGAGTATCTTCAGTCTGTTCCAACGAGGGCATCGGCTTCTTCTAGTGGGGGTGGTTTGTTAGCCCCTTAATGCTCAGACATCTATACTGGCTGGGATGCTAAGTCCCTCAGTAGCATTCCAGCCATGCTATGTGCTAGAGGGAAAACTGTGGATTAGGCGTGTGGCGGTGCTACGAGTTCCAGCGACGAGAATCTGGTGTAAAATTCCCTGGTAGCAATATGACCTCCTACAAATGGCAAGAACTTAAAATAAGCTCTTTAGGGGGGTATGTGGTGGCAGCCTCCCTCGGTACAAAGGTGTAGGGTGTGGACGCACATCCACAGTAGCGTGCTGGGATGCTCGTGTGCCCAACGGCATGAGCGTGGTACCGTGTGGCTGTGGATGATCGTCACGGTGATCGATCGGGATCGATCACGTAGCGGGATGCTCGATCAGAGGATCGTTGGGTGTCACGATCCACGACTGGAATTCATGGCGGTGTTGCTCGATCAGGTATTCGGTATGTTGCTCGATGATTGATCTACTGATGGCTTGGGTATGTTCGATCAGGTGCTCGGTCAGTGTTGGAGCAAGCCTTGTGGTGGACACGGTAGCGTTCTAGCACAAGGGGCACGCTACTTTGGTAGTGACCTCGTGGCGGATACCATGGCGTGCTAGCGCTAGCAGCATGCTACGTCACTAGCAACCTTGTCGCGGGATACCGTGGCGGATACCGTGGAGTGCTACTACGAGCACGCTACCACATGGTGACGATGGGCAACACGTTGCTAGCTACGTGACCACGTGCTAGCAGCATACCAAGCGATGGTGGCTGAACCGTGGGCACATCCTCGGTGCATGTGACCCAACTGAGTGTGGGTGGCACTCAGGTGGACCCGATGGACCATGACGGTGCGGACCATGGGATGGCGGTTGACCCGTTGACCGAAGCTGCTTTGACTAGGCGGTTATCCAATCATGAAGCAGTTACCTAGCAGTTTTATTTGTCTTGTAACTTCTCTGGCAGTTGTGCTTGTGTGTGATTGGTTGGAAATTTTTGGTCCCTGTGTCTTAGTCTGGAATTTGGCCATTGGTAGAAGACAGAACATACTCATTGTGAGTGACGAACAGAATTGGGATTCTCTAGTTCGGGTGAGTGCTCTTGTACCACGGGATTCAGGAGTGCTTGTGTAAGGGTTTTA
>CM075295.1:12179415-12186915 GCA_037672795.1 Lagerstroemia speciosa
ATTTGTGCATCCATTCCCGACCTAGAATTGTATGTTTTCGGCCATTTCCCATATAGTTAGGGGGTAACTGCATATCTTTTCTGTATTGGGATTGAATTGCTACAAATGATAGTTTTCAGAGCTCCACACATGGATTAGATACTGCTGGGAGTTGTTTGATATGCAGGGAATGATGAAGACTGAACTTGTTCGATGTAGCTCCTTTTGTAGAGAATTTATCCTGCTTCCTGTGTGAGAAATAGGCCAAATAATATATCATCGGAAAGCTCATTGAGTCAGAATTCCAACGCATCAAACGGATCTCAATTCAAAGCTGAAACGAAGAAGTTATGGCCGAAAGAAGAACACTGCGTGCGGAACAGGGGATAGACCGCAGTTTACTGAGGCAATTTTCCTAGACCGCAGTCTACTGAGAGGAATTCGACCAGACCATTTGAAGGATGGTGGGACCCACCAGCTTTTATCCCACATTGAATACATCAAGAAATGAGGGAGTACAGATCATCTATATATAGTAGAGCCTACCCAACAAAGCAAGGGATACAAGAGTAGAAGAAAAAAGGCACACACACTACTATGAGAAAAGGGACCACAACAACCATTCGGAAAGTCGGGATCGGGAGATTCGACTCCACTATCTATAGTTCTTTCTGTCCCTTTTTCTTCTGATTTTCAACATGTTGTCTTCTCTTTTAACTCTTATAGTTTATTTGAATATGTGTAACTAAACCCCTAGAATCCTAGGGGGATCAATGGACCCAATACTATGTCTTAAGTAAAGCTCTTATCTTTCACATGTATGATTCTATCGAGGTACGCCTCCTTGGTGTTATTTATGCAAGTTCGTACTTAATGCTTTCTTTTGGATTGATCACCCACGAGATTGAACATGAGACCTAGAGGAACCTCAGAGAGAAAATCGATGCCATGCTAGAAGTTGCATAATCTAGGTTAGCTTATGTCGAAAGGTGAGGTTATTCGTGCGAGCGTACGAAGGAGCTTAGGTACATTTATCACCCTAGATAGCCATTTAGGGTTGGTTTAGTTTGGCCTTTCAACATTAATCGCCTAGGAATAGAGTGGATTAGTGTCTTCCGCTTAGGTACATCCGTATGACATCGGAAGGTGCGTATGATGGAAGTGGGGAAACCCTAGAACCCTAGGTTAGTAACATGATAGAATTCATCATGTGAAAGAGGATTCTTGCTTAAGACTCGAATTGGTGAAGTTGTGAACCTTTGGAGCTTTTCATCGATTGATTTCCATCTATTTATTGTTTATCTGTTTGCTTTCTGTCTTTTAATTATTGCATGATTCTCAACTTATCCGATTGACTTGGCTTGGAAATAGTTGTGCCAATTTTAATGCTTAGCACAAGAGTCCTCGTGGGAACGATACTCTACTCACTCTGAACTACTTGTCTACGATACGTATACTTGCGTGCAACATCTTCAAATACGCAACAAGTTTTTGGCGCCGTTGCCGGGGATTCTTTTTTGGCTAACCTAATACCAAGCAACTGTTCTTCGACCAAGTTGTTTTTCTTTATTTCACTTGTTTTCTTGTTGTCTGTTTAGGTAAGACTTTCCATCGTGCATGTGAAGAAGAGACAAAAGAGAGCTACTTCAACCCGATCTGGAGATAGAACGAACCGTTCGAAGGAGGCTAAGAGAGCAAGGCCAACTTCGAGAAGCCATGGAGCACAGGCAAGGGGGTGAAGTGGTGCCACAACAACGTCGGAAAACAATCAAGGAATATGCTCAACCCCAATTTCTGAATCAATCGAGCATTGTCAAGCCACCGGTGCAAGCCCACACATTTGAAATCAAACCATCGGTGATTCAAATGTTGCAAACCTCATGTTCTTTTGGAGGAGCACCGAATGAAGACCCCCATGTGCACCTAGCCAAATTCTTGGAGATATGAGACACCTTCCGATTTAATGGAGTCTCCCCCGAGTATATCCGTATGTCTCTTTTCTCTTTTTCTCTCAGGGACAAAGCAAAGTCGTGGCTGCTTTCACTCCCACCAAGCACTCTTGATACATGGGAAGCAATCACGGAAAAATTCTTGGCTCAATACTTTCCACCGTCCAAAACGATGAAGCTCAAGAATGATATCATGACCTTCAGGCAGCAACACTTGGAATCTTTTTACGAAGCATGGGAGCAGTTCAAGGAGCTACAACGAGCATGCCACCATCATGGCATTGAGATTTGGACATTGGTACAGATTTTTTATAATGGTTTATTGGAAAACTATCGCTCTTCTCTTGATGCTGCTGCAGGTGGTTCGATCATGAACAAGTACCCCGAGGAAGCCTATGAATTGCTGGAGGAGATGGCACGGAATGGCTACCAATGGCCATTCGAGATGACAATGGGGCGCGGAGCTTCCGGGATTCATTCAATCGATGCTGTGACATCTCTCTCTGCAAAGATGGATGCGTTGTTCTAGGAGGTCACGTCATGAAAGAGCCAAGGAGCGGGGCAAGGCTATGGAACCATTGAGGAAGGAACATCCATGCGACCGGTGCAAGAATTGCAAGAGACGGCCAACTACATTGGAGGCAACCCGAGGAACAATCCGTACTCAAATACGTACAACTCGGGTTGGAGAAATCATCCCACCTTCTCCTACGCCAACAACAACAACAGGGCCAATCCACCACCGGGATTCCAAGCAACTCAGTAGCAACAATCTGCGGAATCTGATCGCCTCTCGAGATTAGAGGATACTTTTATCAAATTTATGAAATCTTCACAAGAGACACATGTTGTTGTACAATCAAATTCTAACCAAATTGTTGTCTTGCAATCACAGATGCGCAATGTGAAGACTCAAATCAGTCAGCTTGCTCAAGCAATCAACGCCCGACCTATTGGAGCATTATCAAGTGACACGGAGATCAATCCAAGATGTCAAGGACACGAACAAGTGAATGCCATCACACTTCAGAGCGGGAAAGAACTGAGCAACCCACTAGAGGAGGTTAGACCACAGTCTACGACCGTGGACCAAGAGGGATGAAGCACCGACAAGCATCTTGAGGCACACCAGGACAGCAACATCGACCCTCCTCAAATCAAGGAAGATTAAGGGAATACATCGAAGCCGATTCGAACCTATCCACCTCTCCCTTTCCCTTAAAGAGCTCAAAAGGAGAAAATCGAGCAACAATTTCATAAGTTCTTGGATATTTTCAAGAAATTGCATATTAATATTCCTTTTGCTGAAGCTCTTGAGCAGATGCTGAACTACGTCAAATTCATGAAAGAAATCATCTCGAAGAAGCATAGGCTTGGCGACTATGAGACCGTGGCTCTAACCAAAGAGTGTAGTGCAATCCTTCAACGTAAGCTACCTCAAAAACACAAGGATCCAGGTGGTTTCACTCTTCCTTGCTCTATAGGTAAAGATTTTGAAGGTAAGGCATTATGTGATCTTGGTGCTAGTATTAATTTGATGCCTTATTCGGTTTTTAGAGAGCTAGGAATAGGAGAAGTGAAACCTAAGTCTATTACTCTTCAATTTGTGGATCGATGAATTGCATATGCTCGTGGAATAATTGAAGATGTTCTTGTAAAAATTGATAAGTTTATCTTTCTAGTTGATTTTGCTATTCTTGATTATGAGGAGGATCAAAACATCCCTATTATCTTGGAAGACCTTTCTTAGCTACAGGTCATGCATTGATAGACGTGGAGAAAGGAGAGCTTACAATGAGGGTTGATAAGGAAAAGGTGACTTTTAAAGTATTCTGTTCCATGGATCCACTATCTAATGAATGCTTCTCCATTGATGTCATTGATAGGCACATTGATCACAAATTTCAAGTGGGCCAAAGTAGGGATGTACATGAAGTGAATCAAGATGTTGAACAACATTGTGATGATGACTAACATGAAAACATGCAGCTAGTGGCGATAATTTTAAGAGAGCCAAAGAAGTTGGCTAAACCTCTAGGGACACCCCCCGATCCAACACAAGCATGAATGACAAGGAGACGATGTGGCAAAAGGACTACAGTAAGAGAATTTCAACCTGGTCAATTAGTTCTTTACCATGATCCTCTATTTAAATTCTTTCCAGGTAAACTTAAGTCAAGATGGTTCGGACCTTTTCGAGTGGTACGGGTGTTTCCGTATGGTGTGGTAGAACTAATGAATGATGAACCCGTAACAAGTTCAAGGGGAATGGCCAACGGGTCAAGCTTTACCTCGGGGACTCCTCTACACATGAGGACCCATATGCAAACAGCTAATGCACCATGAAGTCTAGCCAAAGATTTTAAACGTGGCGCTCCTTGGGAGGCAACCCAAGATCAGAATAAGTTGTCGTCTCCTTTTTATTTGTGTACGTAGTTTAGCTTATGAACACGATTTTCTTTTGATTAATTTTTATTGCATTTAGGCCACATGGACCAAGGTTGCAAAAAACTGAGATACCAGAAGACAGCCTCAACCGCGGTCCACTGAGAAGACTGCGGATCCGGCTCAATAGACCGCGGTCCATCACAGTCGGACCGGCTCTGTTTGTCCCGACCACGGCCCTCTGCACCAAAAATCGAATTCTAACTTTCAAAGCTCGGGATTTTAGGTATTTCAAGACATCTTCTGCTAGGTTTTGTAGCACCCATTCCACATTCTTGCCTCCTTGCCTCCATTGAAGAGATAGAAGCTCTCCACTCTTCAACTCTCTCTCTCTAGAAAAGTGCAGCAATTTTATGCAATTTCAAGCATTTCAAGAGCAACAACAAGTAGACCGTGACCAAGAGAAGCCTAGGGATCAATGGGAATTTGATTTCCCGACCGGTGACATCATTCTAAACTCCTTTCTTGCTTCTCTTGTTGGTTCTTCATTGCATATACATGGCTCCTAGGAAAACAAGAGCACATGCATCATCATCATCATCATCATCATCACTTGGTTATGATCCGGATAGGTTTGCTTCGAGGGAATGTGAGGAATTGTTTGAACATCACTTTAAGAACATGAATGCTATTCTGGAAAGAGGATTTATGTGGGATGATGCTAGGCTTATGATAGATTTTCATGGAGACATGATGGCTCTTGGATGGGAAATATTTTGTAAAAGACCAAACCTGGCTTGCAAGAGCATTGTCTGTGAATTCTATGCTAATTTGCATGAAGAAAACCCAGGTGGGTGTTTTTAAGAAAAACTCGTATTCCCTTCTCCATTGAGGCCATTAGGGATGTTATTGGTATACAAAGAAGTAATTCATTTGGAGTAATGACAAGAGGCCTGAATGAAGATGAAATTCTTCAAGTCATAGGCAAATCGGGAGCAAATTGGGAAACTAGAACCGATGTAGCCCTTGTGTTAAAGAGAGAAGACTTGAACTATCGGGCTAGGATATGGTTGCATTTTGTATGTTCTCGGATTTTCCCATGTATGAGTTTAACATTAGTAAGGAAAGAATGGATCTTTGCACTTTATTGCATCCTTACACATAGAAGATTTGATGTTGCTGCACTCATTTTTAATAACATTACTTTGTGCTTTAAAGGTAGAGAGCGGAGTCTTTGGTTCCCTTCAATTATCGTGGAGTTATGCCAACGAGCTAGGTGCCGATGGACCGAAGTGCTGATTTGCTCAAACCCAAAGATCCTATTGGAGCTGCAATTATAAGACAAATGATGAAAAAGGATAGAGAGGCCCCACCGGCACAACAACAAGAGCCGCAAGAAGATCCACAACATGTGGAAGAGCCCGAGGAGGACACCGGTGAATTACAACAAGTCATCATGCGAGAAGCCCGGCGCAACCAAAGGATGGAGAAGAGGCAAAAGAAGTGGACTCGATTCCTTGCCATGTTTTGTGGCACTCGCGCAAGGAGTGAAGAGCGAATTGCTGACAAGCTCGGAATCCCCATGGGGAAATACCCAACCCTGCCTTCCACAAGTGATGAAGATGCCCAAGAGGGGGAAGGGAACGGTTCCTCCGATGAATGAGCCTCAACCTTCATGTGGCTCCACGCTAACAAGGCAAGTTTCCTTTCCCACTCTTACATCACATTGAGGACAATGTGTGGTTTAGGTTTGGGGAAGGTGCAAACATATATGCTTTGCTTGTGGAAATTCTGGTTTAAGTGTCAGTTGGTGCAAACACATGCCTTGCTTGCGGGATTTTCTGTTTAACTATTGGTTCTCTCATGCACTTTGATCTATGTTTTAGAATTAGGTTTGCATTTAGTAGTAGGCGCATAATAGGTTAGTCTAGTTTGCATGGTGTGATTTGTTCTTGCATTTATATAAAAAAAATGCAAAAAGAAGAAAATCTTTTGAAAAACCGGTTGGTCCTTATTCTATGATGATTATTAATGGCTGAAAATTCGAAGCATGATTGGATTTGAGATTGCAACAAACTTAGGACATGTTTTAGAAAGTTGTTAGAATGCCCAAACTTCAATCTTTTCACAACACTCTTGCATTAGGGATAGCTTAAAATTGACCCTTGAAATTTCATGGTTGTATGGCAAACATGAGAATGGACAAGAACATGAACCTAGATATCCTACTAAAGACAAATGCAGAAAGAAACAGAATAGTCTGATGCATGAGCTAGTAAGGAAAGTGAAAAATCATATGAAATGCATAACTATGAGCTTAATGAAAAGATGTGCCAAGGCTTTGAGCACCGCTATACGGGCTTGAGCTGAATTTAATGCAAAAAGCATATGCAATACGGCTCGGCATGTGCTTGTAGTGGAAATTGTCCATGAGTCGAAGATTGATGATAGATTCGAAGGGGTATTTCAAAACCTAATGCCTTAAACCAACTGGGACGGGAGCCATTGATTGATTCCTCGCTACACGGTCCTAGCTCTTGGACATGACACTCAGAGTCATGCACCACCAAATAAAAACAAAGTTAAAAGAAATGAGTTGAATTGTCAAGGGCAATGTCTAGGCAAGTGTTCGAGTGTTTTGATTGTTTGCTTGACCAACTTATCTATTGATTGGGTGCTTGAACTATGTTAAGAGTGTTTTGCACTGACACTACACGAGTGAGGGCTAAATGATTTTGAAAATTTGACATCCTAAGGTAGATGCATTCGAAGTGAAGATTGTGTGATGAATAAGAAACCATCCCTGAGAATGTTTTGGGAACAACTTGGTTTAAATCTTTTGATCGTATGTTCTTAGCTTTGCTCGAGACGAGCAAATGTTTAGGTTTTGGGGTGTGTTGATATTGTGATTTGTATGATTTGTGCATCCATTCCCGACCTGGAATTGTATGTTTTCGGCCATTTCCCATATAGTTAGGGGGAAATTGCATATCTTTTCTGTATTGGGATTGAATTGCTACAAATGATAGTTTTCAGAGCTCCACACATGGATTAGATACTGCTGGGAGTTGTTTGATGTGCAGGGAATGGTGAAGACTGGGCTTTTTCGATGCATCTCCTTTTGTAGAGAATTTGTCCTGCTTCCTGTGTGAGAAATAGGTCAAATAATATATCATCAGAAAGCTCG
>CM075295.1:12194415-12236564 GCA_037672795.1 Lagerstroemia speciosa
GCTGGTAGCGCTGCTACTGACCACCGCGGCAACTCCAACATCGCCGATAGCCGGGTCGTTGTCGAAGCTAGCCGCGTGGGTCGCGTGCACATTCTTGTGCTCGTGGCAGGCGCTACAACCCGGGGTACGATCGTTTAGCAGCCCAATTCATGGTGCCCAGTGATCTACCCCGCGATCGACACGTTTCGGTTATCGATCTCTACTGTGCTACGGTTATCGATCTCCGCCACGTTGCTCGATCACCGACTATCCCTTGCTCCGCCGTCCCTTACTCAATCATCTGTCATGCGTTGTTCGATCACGGTATTACACTGCTCGTGGTATGCTCCAGCGTTGGTTTGTTCTCGCGTCCAACGCCCGGTCGCGGTCTAGCGGGCTGCCCACTTTCCCGACCGAGGAACTCCTCGGAGCGGGGCGGCAGGTATGTTTGTGTGGCTGTGCACCAGTGTGTGTGACGGCGTGTGAGTGGTGATATAGTCGTGCTTGCTGGTAGGCCCAGTGGTGGTATGGCCACTGGACTCTCCGCTCGCCGAATCCTCAATGCACGTTGCAGGCGTCTTGCCTCTTGATGTTACAGTCGGTTCCTGTGTTGTCTATCGTGTCGAGCGGTACTCAGCTTCATGTGTGTGCTCTCCAACGATTGCCTTCCGAGGCGATTGTTGGACAGTGCAGTGGCCCCACTGCACCACGCACGCAGCCACAGTGATGGGTGCTACGATGGCTCAGGGGTGCTAGCTCGGCCTCTGGGATGCAGAACATTTCGTAGGCACGTGGCCCTCGGCCTACCTCTGCATGGATTGTTATGCTTCGTTGGAATGACGCTCGTGCCTTGTCCGTGTCACTCCCGGCCTAGCGCTGGCGAGGCAGACGGGCGGGCACGGCACCGTCGATGGATGCTACCTGGTTGATCCTACCAGTAGTCATATGCTTGTCTCAAAGATTAAGCCATGCATGTGCAAGTATGAACCAATTCAGACTGTGAAACTGCGAATGGCTCATTAAATCAGTTATAGTTTGTTTGATGGTATCTGCTACTCGGATAACCGTAGTAATTCTAGAGCTAATACGTGCAATGAACCCCGACTTCTGGAAGGGATGCATTTATTAGATAAAAGGTCGACACTGGCTTTGCCCGATGCTCTGATGATTCATGATAACTTCACGGATCGCACGGCCATCGTGCTGGCGACGCATCATTCAAATTTCTGCCCTATCAACTTTCGATGGTAGGATAGTGGCCTGCTGATAATTGTGTAAAAGATTGATTATTTGCATGCTTTTCAGGCCTAGATTTGAATAAGATAATCGAGTTTGACTTGGTTTATATGCTTAATTATGCAATCTTTCCTTGTTGAACATAACGGAGTTGGCATTGTTAAAAGTCGGGTTATTTTAAGAATGTTGATACTCGTGAGGTATTTTGCGATGTAGATACATATTGAAATATCAACCGGGCCTCAAAGATGAATCCCGACTAAAGACAGAATCTGAATGGAAGAGCAGAACAGTGGGGGCCGCGACACAGGATCGCGACACCAATGAAGCCAGTGAAGAAAGATCGCAGCACAGGACCGCGATCCCAGACAGCTCAGCAACGAACTCTGGAGATTAATTGCCGAATCGAAATCAGTCAACCCAAATATTACACAGAATATTTCTTGGCTGAATTAGAAATATTTGGGGGACAAAAAGATTGCGATTCAACTCAGCCGGGGAAGAGAGAATCTTGCAAGATATAAAGAAGGCTACAATATATTGTAAAGATATTTTCAGATATTCTCTAATCCTTATAAATAGACCAGCAAGCAAGATGACCGGGGGGAGATCCATCCAACATTCAGTTCCAGAATTCTTTTGCAACTTCAAAGATCAAGAGAAGCTCGTTATCAAGAGGAAAGAAGGGAAGCACTTCAAGACGGCTCGAGGCTCGAGAGATCGGCATCGGCTTACCTAGAGTTTTCTCTTTCCCTTTTCTTTTCTATTGATTCACGATGTATTCCAACTTCTTCTTCGTAGTTGTTTTCAATTCCATCATGAACTAATTCCCTATTTCCTAGGGCGAGCAATGAAACTCTTTTCTATTTTCTAAGTTCTTCCCTTTCTCTTATATGTGATTAATTACATCCGTGTTGCTTATACTATTCTCAACCTTAATGCTTTCTGATTGACTGGCCACCAATTAGATCGAATAGGAGAGATCGACAAACTCGAGAGAGGGAGTCGAAATCACGCCGGAGATAGTATAACTTAGGATAATTCACGCCGAGAGGTCGGGATTATTTGTGAGAAGCATCGAGAGATTAGCCGATCACCCTAGGTATCCAAATTAGGGTTCGAACTCAATGGGTTTCTTAATATTAATTGCCTAGAGATAGAGTGATTAGTATCGTCCTAGAAACACGTTCTTGTTAAACCGAGAGGTAGGCAAGAAGACATAAAACCCTAGGATAGTAATACCGTAATTGATTGCATATAGAGGTCGGGATTGGATTTAGAAGTAGATTTGAGGGAAGTTGTGAGCCCTAGGTTCATTAAACTGATTGAATTTCTTCTAATTGCTTTCGATTTACCTTTCTGGTTTTCATTAAATTCCCATCTAATTTCGAATTGCCTAGCTTGGCTTGATTGCTTGGTTTATTGCTTAGTTTGATTGACTTAGATCCTCGTGGGAACGATCTCGATATTCATCACTTTATTACTTGCGCGATACGTATACTTGCGTGCCTTTTTGTTTATCTATTTTTATCGCAACAAGTTTTTGGCGCCGTTGCCGGGGATCAAGTTTCAATTATTTCTAACCTTAATACTGAGCAATTTTCCTCGACTAGGTACTTTTTATTTTTATTTTTATTTCTTTTTACTAGGTACTCTCCAAAGTTGTATGCTTCGCCGCCATAACTCGGTTCCACTACTGCACGATCCGGAACCTGAGCGAACTTTTCATAGGAGACGGAGAGAGCAAAGAGCAGCCCAAGGGAGACAAGCCATGGAGCCCGGTCAAGGAGGTGAATTAGTACCCCAGAACCAGCGTCGGAAGACCATCAAGGAGTATGCACAACCTCAATTTCTGAATCAATCAAGCATCGTCAAGCCACCGGTTCAAGCTCACACCTTTGAGATCAAACCATCGGTAATCCAAATGCTTCAAACTTCTTGTTCTTTTGGAGGATCACCGAATGAAGATCCTCATGTGCATCTAGCAAAGTTCCTTGAGATATGCGACACTTTCCGCTTCAATGGGGTGTCGACCGAGTATATTCGGATGTCCCTTTTCTCCTTTTCATTGAGGGACAAGGCGAAGGCGTGGCTGCTCTCACTTCCACCAAGCACACTCGACACATGGGATGCAATAACCGAAAAGTTCTTGGCTCAATACTTCCCACCGTCCAAAACAATGAGGCTAAAGAACGACATTATGACCTTCAAGCAACAGCCCATGGAGACTTTCTACGAAGCTTGGGAACGTTTCAAGGAGCTACAACGAGCATGCCCCCACCACGGCATCGAGATCTGGACATTGGTACAAATTTTTTATAATGGCTTATTAGAAACTTGCCGTTCTTCTCTTGATGCCGCTGCAGGTGGTTCAATCATGAACAAATACCCCGAGGACGCCTATGAATTACTTGAAGAGATGGCACGTAATGGATATCAATGGCCATCCGAGAGAGCAACGGGACGTGGAACCGTCGGAATACATTCAATAGATGCTGTGACAGCCCTCTCAGCTAAGATGGATGCCCTCTTCAAAGAAGTGACAGCATGGAAGAACCAAGGAGCGGGGCCAACTTATGGAGCGACCGAAGGACTAGCTTACATGGAACCAGTGCAAGAGACTCAAGAATCGGCCAACTACATTGGAGGCAACCCGAGGAACAATCCCTACTCCAACACATACAATCCGGGTTGGAGAAATCATCCGAACTTCTCCTATGCCAACAACAACAACCGGGCCAATCCACCACCGGGGTTCCAATCAACTCAGAAACAAGAACCTTCAACTTCGGATCGCCTCACGAGATTAGAAGACACTTTCATTAAATTTATGCAATCTTCTCAAGATACACATGCTGCTGTGCAAATGAATTCTAATCAAATTGTTACCTTGCAATCGCAGATGCGGAATGTGGAAACGCAAATTGGACAATTGGCTCAAGCAATCAATTCTCGACCTTTAGGAGCACTACCGAGCGACACAGAAATCAACCCTCGAGGTAAGGATAATGAACAGGTGAAGGTGATCACGTTGCAGCACGAGCCAGAAGCAAGGGACGGAAAAACAGAGGAGGGATCGCGATCCTTGACCGCGACCCCAAATTCCAGAACAGAGGGATCGCGATCCCAGGTCGCGACCCCTGATGACAGAGCCAAAATTCGAGAATCAGAAGACTTCCAGAGTGACAAGGACAGCCCAGAACATACTGAGCAGACCCAAACAAAGCCAGAAAAGAAGGAAAGGACATATCCACCTCTTCCTTATCCACAAAGAGCACAAAGGGCAAACAATGAGCACCAATTTCGTAAGTTTTTGGATGTGTTTCGTAAATTGCATATTAATATACCGTTTGCCGAAGCCCTTGAACAGATGCCAAGCTATGTGAAGTTCATGAAGGAAATCCTATCTAAGAAGAGGAAGCTTGGAGACTATGAGACCGTGGCTCTTACCGAGGAGTGTAGTGCGATTTTGCAACGTAAGTTGCCACCCAAATTGAAGGATCCAGGTAGTTTTACAATACCTATCTCCATTGGTAATAAATTTGAAGGTAAGGCTCTATGTGATCTTGGTGCAAGTGTCAATCTCATGCCATATTCTGTTTATAGTGAATTAGGATTAGGAGAAGTAAAGCCAACATCGGTTACACTTCAACTAGCCGATAGATCTTTAGTTTATCCTCGTGGCATTATCGAAGATGTTTTAATTAAAGTGGATAAGTTTATATTTCCCGTCGATTTTGTGGTGCTTGATTTTGATGAGGATAAAGAGATCCCGATTATACTTGGTAGACCTTTTCTTGCTACAGGTCGTGCATTAATTGATGTGGAAAAAGGCGAGCTTACAATGAGGGTTGACAAGAATAAGGTGACTTTGAAAGTATTCCACTCTATGGAGTCTCAACCTCATGAATGCTTCTCTATTGATATTGTTGATAGGTTCACCAATCATGAAGTCCAAGAGACCCGAACCAAGGATACAAATGAAGAAGTTCAAGAGAGTGGACAACCACATGGTACAATGCACCATGAAGACATGAAGCAAAGGGATGCAATTTCCAAAGTACCAAAGAAGTTCACTAAACTTTTGGAAGGAAAACCTCCTAATATACAACAAGTTACTAAAAGCTCCCTCAAAAGACGAACAAAGTATGATGAAAGGACCACGGTAAAAGGATTTCAACTCGGTCAACTAGTTCTTTATTATAACTCTTTGTTAAAGTTCTTGTCAGGAAGGAAACGTTGGTCGGGCCCATTCCAAGTCGTACGAGTCTTCCCTTGTGGATCGGTCAAATTGATGAATCAAAAGACAAGAGAGGAGTTCAAGGTGAAGGGACAACATTTGAAGGCGTATGAAGGGGACCCTATCAAATGGGATGGGTCCTCAGCTCAAGGACAAGGAGGATGATGTGACCAAAAGTCGGGCCGGGACTTAAAACACGGCGCTTCTTGGGAGGCAACCCAAGCCAAGAGTCCATTGCTTTAATTTTAGTTGATTTTTATTTTCTAGGTCACATGCATATTTTTAATTTTTTTGTTTAATTTTAGGAAGCTCTGCTCAGCAATTCTAGTAGGATCGCGGTCTCTCTCGAACAGAACACTTTGGACCGCGGCACAGGATCGCGGCACTAAGCGACAGTCCCACATCACAGAATGCTGCCCACTTAGGACCGCGGCACAGGACCGCGGTCCCACCTAAAAAAAAAAAAACTAATTTGTTTAAAGAGAAATTAGGGCTTCGTGACTCAAACCTCTTGTTTCCTTTGCAGAAGACAATGATGCCCATGGAGCACATGAGGAGGCAAGGAGAAGAGTAGCATTCAAGAAAAACCGGGCAAGTTCTCACCTTTATCTACTCTTTCTTTCCATTGGGACAATGTCAAGTTTAGGTTTGGGGGGAGCTTGCTTAGCTAGGTGGTACTTTGTTTTGAATTAGAGCTGATTGCTGATGAGCATTGGGCTGAATTGCTTATTTCTGTTTGCTGAAATTGCTGAATTGCTGAATTATTGATTGCTGACTTTTATTTACATAGTTTAATTTCCATGCATTTAGGTTGTTAGATAGCTACACAGGTTTCAGATAGATTTGCATTTTGTTGGATGAATAACACCATGGAATGAATCCACTCATGAAAAATTGGTTAGCCCTTGTTCTATGATGACAATTAGTGGCTTGGAAATTTGAAACTCGATTGGATTAGAGATTGCAACCTGCTTTAAGATGGGTTTTAAGAAATTATATCATGTCTAAACCCCATTCTTTTCACGGCACTCTTATTTTAGGGATAGCTTAAAATTGCCTTTGATGTAGCTTGGTTGTAGGGCTCACATGAGAGTAGACAAGGACAAGAACTTAGATATCCTACCAAAGGTAGATAAAGAAAAAAAAATAGAAAAAAAGGGAGAATATTATGTATGAGCTAGCAAAGAAAAATCTTATAGAATTGCATAAGTAAGCTTAAATGAAAGATGTGCCAAGGCTCTGAGCACCACTGTATAGGCTTGAGCGGTATTTAGTGCGAAAGCATACGCAATAAGGCCCGACATGTGCTTGTGGTGGATAGTCCATTAGTCGAAGCTCGAGGATAGATCCGTAGGGGTATCTTAAAACCTAATGCCTTGGACCAACTGGGACGGGAGCCATTGGTCGATTCCTCGTTACACGGGCCTAGCTTATGGACATGATACCCAGAGTCGTGCACCACAAAAAGGAAAAGAAAAAGAGTGAGAAAGAAACGAGCAGAAATGCAAAAAGGCAATGTCTTTGTGAGTGTTCAAGTCTCTTGATTGTGTGCTTGACCAACTAAGTTGCAAATTGGGTGCTTGACCTTTAGTAAGAGTGTTTGCACTAACACAGCACGGGCCAAGGCTGATTTTTGTGAAAATTTTGACATCAAAAGTAGGAAGCAATTGAACTGAAGATCGAGTGGAAGATTAAGAGCCATTCCTGAGAACTCTAAGGGGCCAAAACCTTTACGATTGAGTGGAGAAATTCTTATGTGTCTTGCTTGCTTATGTGCCTTGATTTGGAAGTGTCTTCCTCGAGGACGAGTAAGAATCTAGGTTTGGGGGTGTGATAATTGTGTAAAAGATTGATTATTTGCATGCTTTTCAGGCCTAGATTTGAATAAGATAATCGAGTTTGACTTGGTTTATATGCTTAATTATGCAATCTTTCCTTGTTGAACATAACGGAGTTGGCATTGTTAAAAGTCGGGTTATTTTAAGAATGTTGATACTCGTGAGGTATTTTGCGATGTAGATACATATTGAAATATCAACCGGGCCTCAAAGATGAATCCCGACTAAAGACAGAATCTGAATGGAAGAGCAGAACAGTGGGGGCCGCGACACAGGATCGCGACACCAATGAAGCCAGTGAAGAAAGATCGCAGCACAGGACCGCGATCCCAGACAGCTCAGCAGCGAACTCTGGAGATTAATTGCCGAATCGAAATCAGTCAACCCAAATATTACACAGAATATTTCTTGGCTGAATTAGAAATATTTGGGGGACAAAAAGATTGCGATTCAACTCAGCCGGGGAAGAGAGAATCTTGCAAGATATAAAGAAGGCTACAATATATTGTAAAGATATTTTCAGATATTCTCTAATCCTTATAAATAGACCAGCAAGCAAGATGACCGGGGGAGATCCATCCAACATTCAGTTCCAGAATTCTTTTGCAACTTCAAAGATCAAGAGAAGCTCGTTATCAAGAGGAAAGAAGGGAAGCACTTCAAGACGGCTCGAGGCTCGAGAGATCGGCATCGGCTTACCTAGAGTTTTCTCTTTCCCTTTTCTTTTCTATTGATTCACGATGTATTCCAACTTCTTCTTCGTAGTTGTTTTCAATTCCATCATGAACTAATTCCCTATTTCCTAGGGCGAGCAATGAAACTCTTTTCTATTTTCTAAGTTCTTCCCTTTCTCTTATATGTGATTAATTACATCCGTGTTGCTTATACTATTCTCAACCTTAATGCTTTCTGATTGACTGGCCACCAATTAGATCGAATAGGAGAGATCGACAAACTCGAGAGAGGGAGTCGAAATCACGCCGGAGATAGTATAACTTAGGATAATTCACGCCGAGAGGTCGGGATTATTTGTGAGAAGCATCGAGAGATTAGCCGATCACCCTAGGTATCCAAATTAGGGTTCGAACTCAATGGGTTTCTTAATATTAATTGCCTAGAGATAGAGTGATTAGTATCGTCCTAGAAACACGTTCTTGTTAAACCGAGAGGTAGGCAAGAAGACATAAAACCCTAGGATAGTAATACCGTAATTGATTGCATATAGAGGTCGGGATTGGATTTAGAAGTAGATTTGAGGGAAGTTGTGAGCCCTAGGTTCATTAAACTGATTGAATTTCTTCTAATTGCTTTCGATTTACCTTTCTGGTTTTCATTAAATTCCCATCTAATTTCGAATTGCCTAGCTTGGCTTGATTGCTTGGTTTATTGCTTAGTTTGATTGACTTAGATCCTCGTGGGAACGATCTCGATATTCATCACTTTATTACTTGCGCGATACGTATACTTGCGTGCCTTTTTGTTTATCTATTTTTATCGCAACAAGTTTTTGGCGCCGTTGCCGGGGATCAAGTTTCAATTATTTCTAACCTTAATACTGAGCAATTTTCCTCGACTAGGTACTTTTTTATTTTTATTTTTATTTCTTTTTACTAGGTACTCTCCAAAGTTGTATGCTTCGCCGCCATAACTCGGTTCCACTACTGCACGATCCGGAACCTGAGCGAACTTTTCATAGGAGACGGAGAGAGCAAAGAGCAGCCCAAGGGAGACAAGCCATGGAGCCCGGTCAAGGAGGTGAATTAGTACCCCAGAACCAGCGTCGGAAGACCATCAAGGAGTATGCACAACCTCAATTTCTGAATCAATCAAGCATCGTCAAGCCACCGGTTCAAGCTCACACCTTTGAGATCAAACCATCGGTAATCCAAATGCTTCAAACTTCTTGTTCTTTTGGAGGATCACCGAATGAAGATCCTCATGTGCATCTAGCAAAGTTCCTTGAGATATGCGACACTTTCCGCTTCAATGGGGTGTCGACCGAGTATATTCGGATGTCCCTTTTCTCCTTTTCATTGAGGGACAAGGCGAAGGCGTGGCTGCTCTCACTTCCACCAAGCACACTCGACACATGGGATGCAATAACCGAAAAGTTCTTGGCTCAATACTTCCCACCGTCCAAAACAATGAGGCTAAAGAACGACATTATGACCTTCAAGCAACAGCCCATGGAGACTTTCTACGAAGCTTGGGAACGTTTCAAGGAGCTACAACGAGCATGCCCCCACCACGGCATCGAGATCTGGACATTGGTACAAATTTTTTATAATGGCTTATTAGAAACTTGCCGTTCTTCTCTTGATGCCGCTGCAGGTGGTTCAATCATGAACAAATACCCCGAGGACGCCTATGAATTACTTGAAGAGATGGCACGTAATGGATATCAATGGCCATCCGAGAGAGCAACGGGACGTGGAACCGTCGGAATACATTCAATAGATGCTGTGACAGCCCTCTCAGCTAAGATGGATGCCCTCTTCAAAGAAGTGACAGCATGGAAGAACCAAGGAGCGGGGCCAACTTATGGAGCGACCGAAGGACTAGCTTACATGGAACCAGTGCAAGAGACTCAAGAATCGGCCAACTACATTGGAGGCAACCCGAGGAACAATCCCTACTCCAACACATACAATCCGGGTTGGAGAAATCATCCGAACTTCTCCTATGCCAACAACAACAACCGGGCCAATCCACCACCGGGGTTCCAATCAACTCAGAAACAAGAACCTTCAACTTCGGATCGCCTCACGAGATTAGAAGACACTTTCATTAAATTTATGCAATCTTCTCAAGATACACATGCTGCTGTGCAAATGAATTCTAATCAAATTGTTACCTTGCAATCGCAGATGCGGAATGTGGAAACGCAAATTGGACAATTGGCTCAAGCAATCAATTCTCGACCTTTAGGAGCACTACCGAGCGACACAGAAATCAACCCTCGAGGTAAGGATAATGAACAGGTGAAGGTGATCACGTTGCAGCACGAGCCAGAAGCAAGGGACGGAAAAACAGAGGAGGGATCGCGATCCTTGACCGCGACCCCAAATTCCAGAACAGAGGGATCGCGATCCCAGGTCGCGACCCCTGATGACAGAGCCAAAATTCGAGAATCAGAAGACTTCCAGAGTGACAAGGACAGCCCAGAACATACTGAGCAGACCCAAACAAAGCCAGAAAAGAAGGAAAGGACATATCCACCTCTTCCTTATCCACAAAGAGCACAAAGGGCAAACAATGAGCACCAATTTCGTAAGTTTTTGGATGTGTTTCGTAAATTGCATATTAATATACCGTTTGCCGAAGCCCTTGAACAGATGCCAAGCTATGTGAAGTTCATGAAGGAAATCCTATCTAAGAAGAGGAAGCTTGGAGACTATGAGACCGTGGCTCTTACCGAGGAGTGTAGTGCGATTTTGCAACGTAAGTTGCCACCCAAATTGAAGGATCCAGGTAGTTTTACAATACCTATCTCCATTGGTAATAAATTTGAAGGTAAGGCTCTATGTGATCTTGGTGCAAGTGTCAATCTCATGCCATATTCTGTTTATAGTGAATTAGGATTAGGAGAAGTAAAGCCAACATCGGTTACACTTCAACTAGCCGATAGATCTTTAGTTTATCCTCGTGGCATTATCGAAGATGTTTTAATTAAAGTGGATAAGTTTATATTTCCCGTCGATTTTGTGGTGCTTGATTTTGATGAGGATAAAGAGATCCCGATTATACTTGGTAGACCTTTTCTTGCTACAGGTCGTGCATTAATTGATGTGGAAAAAGGCGAGCTTACAATGAGGGTTGACAAGAATAAGGTGACTTTGAAAGTATTCCACTCTATGGAGTCTCAACCTCATGAATGCTTCTCTATTGATATTGTTGATAGGTTCACCAATCATGAAGTCCAAGAGACCCGAACCAAGGATACAAATGAAGAAGTTCAAGAGAGTGGACAACCACATGGTACAATGCACCATGAAGACATGAAGCAAAGGGATGCAATTTCCAAAGTACCAAAGAAGTTCACTAAACTTTTGGAAGGAAAACCTCCTAATATACAACAAGTTACTAAAAGCTCCCTCAAAAGACGAACAAAGTATGATGAAAGGACCACGGTAAAAGGATTTCAACTCGGTCAACTAGTTCTTTATTATAACTCTTTGTTAAAGTTCTTGTCAGGAAGGAAACGTTGGTCGGGCCCATTCCAAGTCGTACGAGTCTTCCCTTGTGGATCGGTCAAATTGATGAATCAAAAGACAAGAGAGGAGTTCAAGGTGAAGGGACAACATTTGAAGGCGTATGAAGGGGACCCTATCAAATGGGATGGGTCCTCAGCTCAAGGACAAGGAGGATGATGTGACCAAAAGTCGGGCCGGGACTTAAAACAGGGCGCTTCTTGGGAGGCAACCCAAGCCAAGAGTCCATTGCTTTAATTTTAGTTGATTTTTATTTTCTAGGTCACATGCATATTTTTAATTTTTTTGTTTAATTTTAGGAAGCTCTGCTCAGCAATTCTAGTAGGATCGCGGTCTCTCTCGAACAGAACACTTTGGACCGCGGCACAGGATCGCGGCACTAAGCGACAGTCCCACATCACAGAATGCTGCCCACTTAGGACCGCGGCACAGGACCGCGGTCCCACCTAAAAAAAAAAAAACTAATTTGTTTAAAGAGAAATTAGGGCTTCGTGACTCAAACCTCTTGTTTCCTTTGCAGAAGACAATGATGCCCATGGAGCACATGAGGAGGCAAGGAGAAGAGTAGCATTCAAGAAAAACCGGGCAAGTTCTCACCTTTATCTACTCTTTCTTTCCATTGGGACAATGTCAAGTTTAGGTTTGGGGGGAGCTTGCTTAGCTAGGTGGTACTTTGTTTTGAATTAGAGCTGATTGCTGATGAGCATTGGGCTGAATTGCTTATTTCTGTTTGCTGAAATTGCTGAATTGCTGAATTATTGATTGCTGACTTTTATTTACATAGTTTAATTTCCATGCATTTAGGTTGTTAGATAGCTACACAGGTTTCAGATAGATTTGCATTTTGTTGGATGAATAACACCATGGAATGAATCCACTCATGAAAAATTGGTTAGCCCTTGTTCTATGATGACAATTAGTGGCTTGGAAATTTGAAACTCGATTGGATTAGAGATTGCAACCTGCTTTAAGATGGGTTTTAAGAAATTATATCATGTCTAAACCCCATTCTTTTCACGGCACTCTTATTTTAGGGATAGCTTAAAATTGCCTTTGATGTAGCTTGGTTGTAGGGCTCACATGAGAGTAGACAAGGACAAGAACTTAGATATCCTACCAAAGGTAGATAAAGAAAAAAAAAATAGAAAAAAAGGGAGAATATTATGTATGAGCTAGCAAAGAAAAATCTTATAGAATTGCATAAGTAAGCTTAAATGAAAGATGTGCCAAGGCTCTGAGCACCACTGTATAGGCTTGAGCGGTATTTAGTGCGAAAGCATACGCAATAAGGCCCGACATGTGCTTGTGGTGGATAGTCCATTAGTCGAAGCTCGAGGATAGATCCGTAGGGGTATCTTAAAACCTAATGCCTTGGACCAACTGGGACGGGAGCCATTGGTCGATTCCTCGTTACACGGGCCTAGCTTATGGACATGATACCCAGAGTCGTGCACCACAAAAAGGAAAAGAAAAAGAGTGAGAAAGAAACGAGCAGAAATGCAAAAAGGCAATGTCTTTGTGAGTGTTCAAGTCTCTTGATTGTGTGCTTGACCAACTAAGTTGCAAATTGGGTGCTTGACCTTTAGTAAGAGTGTTTGCACTAACACAGCACGGGCCGAGGCTGATTTTTGTGAAAATTTTGACATCAAAAGTAGGAAGCAATTGAACTGAAGATCGAGTGGAAGATTAAGAGCCATTCCTGAGAACTCTAAGGGGCCAAAACCTTTACGATTGAGTGGAGAAATTCTTATGTGTCTTGCTTGCTTATGTGCCTTGATTTGGAAGTGTCTTGCTCGAGGACGAGTAAGAATCTAGGTTTGGGGGTGTGATAATTGTGTAAAAGATTGATTATTTGCATGCTTTTCAGGCCTAGATTTGAATAAGATAATCGAGTTTGACTTGGTTTATATGCTTAATTATGCAATCTTTCCTTGTTGAACATAACGGAGTTGGCATTGTTAAAAGTCGGGTTATTTTAAGAATGTTGATACTCGTGAGGTATTTGCGATGTAGATACATATTGAAATATCAACCGGGCCTCAAAGATGAATCCCGACTAAAGACAGAATCTGAATGGAAGAGCAGAACAGTGGGGGCCGCGACACAGGATCGCGACACCAATGAAGCCAGTGAAGAAAGATCGCAGCACAGGACCGCGATCCCAGACAGCTCAGCAGCGAACTCTGGAGATTAATTGCCGAATCGAAATCAGTCAACCCAAATATTACACAGAATATTTCTTGGCTGAATTAGAAATATTTGGGGGACAAAAGATTGCGATTCAACTCAGCCGGGGAAGAGAGAATCTTGCAAGATATAAGAAGGCTACAATATATTGTAAAGATATTTTCAGATATTCTCTAATCCTTATAAATAGACCAGCAAGCAAGATGACCGGGGGAGATCCATCCAACATTCAGTTCCAGAATTCTTTTGCAACTTCAAAGATCAAGAGAAGCTCGTTATCAAGAGGAAAGAAGGGAAGCACTTCAAGACGGCTCGAGGCTCGAGAGATCGGCATCGGCTTACCTAGAGTTTTCTCTTTCCCTTTTCTTTTCTATTGATTCACGATGTATTCCAACTTCTTCTTCGTAGTTGTTTTCAATTCCATCATGAACTAATTCCCTATTTCCTAGGGCGAGCAATGAAACTCTTTTCTATTTTCTAAGTTCTTCCCTTTCTCTTATATGTGATTAATTACATCCGTGTTGCTTATACTATTCTCAACCTTAATGCTTTCTGATTGACTGGCCACCAATTAGATCGAATAGGAGAGATCGACAAACTCGAGAGAGGGAGTCGAAATCACGCCGGAGATAGTATAACTTAGGATAATTCACGCCGAGAGGTCGGGATTATTTGTGAGAAGCATCGAGAGATTAGCCGATCACCCTAGGTATCCAAATTAGGGTTCGAACTCAATGGGTTTCTTAATATTAATTGCCTAGAGATAGAGTGATTAGTATCGTCCTAGAAACACGTTCTTGTTAAACCGAGAGGTAGGCAAGAAGACATAAAACCCTAGGATAGTAATACCGTAATTGATTGCATATAGAGGTCGGGATTGGATTTAGAAGTAGATTTGAGGGAAGTTGTGAGCCCTAGGTTCATTAAACTGATTGAATTTCTTCTAATTGCTTTCGATTTACCTTTCTGGTTTTCATTAAATTCCCATCTAATTTCGAATTGCCTAGCTTGGCTTGATTGCTTGGTTTATTGCTTAGTTTGATTGACTTAGATCCTCGTGGGAACGATCTCGATATTCATCACTTTATTACTTGCGCGATACGTATACTTGCGTGCCTTTTTGTTTATCTATTTTTATCGCAACACCTGCTGTCAGCCCCTTAATGCTCAGACATCTATACTGGCTGGGATGCTAAGTCCCTCAGTAGCATTCCAGCCATGCTATGTGCTAGAGGGAAAACTGTGGTTCGGGCGTGTGGCGGCGCTACGAGCTCCAGCGACGGGAGTCTGGTGTAAAATTCCCCGGCAGCAATATCACCTGCTACGAAAGGCAAGAACTTAAAATAAGCTCTTTAGGGGGGTATGTGGTGGCAGCCTCCCTCGGTACCAAGGTGTAGGGTGTGGACGCACATCCATGGTAGCGTGCTGGGATGCTCATGTGCGCAACGGCACGAGCATGGTACCATGTGGCGATGGATGATCGTCACAGTGATCGATCGGGATCGATCACGTAGCAGGATGCTCGATCAGAGGATCGTAGGGTGTCACGATCCACGGCTGGAATTCATGGCGGTGTTGCTCGATCAGGTGTTCGGTATGTTGCTCGATTATTGATCTACTAATGGCTTGGCTATGTTCGATCAGGTGCTCGGTCAGTGCTCGAGCAAGCCTCGTGGCGGACACGATAGCGTACTAGCACAATGGGCACGCTACTATGCTGGTGACCTCGTGGCGGGATACCGTGGCGAATACCGTAGCGTGCTAGCACTAGCAGCACGCTACGTCGCTAGCAACCTTGTAGCGGGATACCGTGGCGAAAACCATAGCGTGCTACTGCTGAGCACGCTACCACACGACGACGATGGGCAACACGCTGCTAGCTACGTGACCACGTGCTAGCAGCATACCAAGCATGGTGGTTGAACCATGGGCACATGCTCAGTGCATGTGACCCAACTGAGTGTAGGTGGCACTCAGGTGGACTCGATGGACCATGACGGTGCTGACCATGGGAAGGGGGTTGACCTGTTGACCGAAGCTCTGCTTTGACCAGGCTGTTATCCAATCATGAAGCAGTTACCTGGCAGTTTTATGTGTCTTATAACTTCTCTGGCAGTTGTGCTTGTGTTTGATTGGTTGGGAATTTCGGGTCACTGGGTATTAGTCTAGAATTCGACCATTGGCAGAAGAGACACCATACTCATTGTGAGTGATGAATAGAGTTGGAATTCTCTAGTTCGAGTGAGTGCTCTTGTATCACGGGATTCGGGAGTGCTTGTGTAAGGGTTTTATTTCAGACTCGTGTATCCAATTTTGGTGAATGGAAGAGTTATGATTTCCCTTACTCGCGTTGCTCGTTTCTGATTATTGTTGCTTAACCTCGATCTATCGATCTTGATTCGTGTTGGCTTGGTTGGCTAAGCGCGCTGTGGTTGCTAAGCACCATCACAGAGCGGAAAAATTCGGTGTGATTTTCGACCCTGTGACAGTTGGCATTAGAGCACGGTTTAGTGCGGATTTGAGGATTTGGCAACAGTTTCGGCATTGCTGATTGATTCTGCTCATGGATGCGCTCAAGGAACGAGTTTCAGCTCTTGAAGCGACCCTCAGTGATATGGGTTCGGCGGATGGAACAGTGGCAGATGTGCTAGCATTTTTGCAGGCGGAAGTAACTTAGATGAAGGAGGATGTTATTCTCCTATGCCGGGCACTTGCCAGTGGTGTGGCGGACCCTGAGGGATTGCGAGCCAAAGTGAAGGTGCTAGAACCGAAAGCCTTCAATGGCACCAGGAGTTCCAAGGATCTGGAGAACTTGTTATGGGACATCGAGCACTACTTAGATGCTGCTCGTATTCCTGAAGGCAAGAGAGTCTCGATGGCAGTCATGTACCTGTCAGGGGATGCAAAACTGTGGTGGTGGACCCATGAGCAAGATGTGGAATCTGGCGGGCAACCACAACTCAAAGACTGGTCATCTCTGAAGTGGGAATTGAAGGAGCAGTTCCTCGCCACCAACTCCTCATGGGCTGCTCATGAGGCACTGTGCAACCTCAAACAGACAGGTTCGGTTCAAGACTATGTGAAGGAATTTAGTTCCTTGATGCTGGACGTGACAGAAATGTCCAAAGTGGACAAATTATTTAACTTCATGCGGGGTTTGAAGTCATGGGCACAGTTGGAACTTCGAAGGCAGGGAGTGCAGGATCTCCCCACTGCCATGGCAAAGGCAGATGCGTTGATCGATTTGCAGGTGTCTAAGACCGACGATGGCAAGTCAAAGAAGGATGGCAAATCGAAAGACAAGGCCTCGAAGGGTGGCAAACCTACTGGGAAGTCCGATAAGCCAAGAAGCCATCGAAGGGTGAGAAAGGCAAGGAAAAAGCTTCCAGTTCTAACACGAAATGGAAGTATCCAAAGAAGCAACCTGGCTGTTTCATTTGCAATGGACCACACTGTGCCCAAGACTGTCCCAAGAAGGAGAAACTCTCGGCATTGGTGAAGTTGGATGATTCTGATGATGGTGGGAATAGAACGAAGGTGGCCCCTTTGCAGATTCTCGGTGCTGTGCGTGCTGGGAAGAAGACACGTTCTGGAAGCGGATTGACCTATGTCCCGATGGAACTGAACTCCAGGGAGATTGTGGCAATGGTGGACACTGGCACCACACACAACTTCGTGTCTGATCGAGTTGTGAATACTCTAGGATTGTGCGTGAAGAAGCAGAATCACCGCATTAAGGCAGTGAATTCCCAGAGTCGACCAATCCTTGGCGTGGCAAACGATGTGCGAGTTCGGATCGGTGAATGGATGGGACTTCTGGATGTCATGGTCATTCCCATGGATGACTTTGACGTGATATTGGGTAATGATTTCTTTGAGCGTGCTAATGTAGCTGTTCACTCGAATCTATCTGGATTGATGATCGCAGATCCAAAGAAACCTTGTTTCGTGCAAGGGTTCAAGGAGTTGAACCAGTCGGAGAGGATTCCTGTTGAGAATGTCTCAGCTATGCAGTTGGCCAAAGGGTGGAAGAAAGGTCATCCGACCTATCTGGCGGTGATATATGCTGTGGAACTGGAGGAACGTGTACATACCAGGGTTCCAAAGCAGGTGGAAGCATTCTTGGACGAGTTCAAGGATGTGATACCCAAAGATTTACCTAAGGGCTTACCACCAAGGCGAGCGGTGGATTACAAGATCGAGTTGATGCCAAGCACGAAGCCTCCTGCTCGGGCTCCCTACCGAATGTCGCCTAAAGAATTGGAGGAGTTGCAGTTGCAACTCATGAAGTTGTTGGACTCGGGGAAGATTCAGCCCTCAAAAGCTCCTTATGGTGCTCCTGTGTTGTTTCAGGGAAAGCAGGACGAATCTCTACGACTGTGTGTAGATTATCGTGGGCTGAACAAAGTGACCATCAAAAACAAGTATTCGGTGCCCCTGATCGCAGACTTGTTTGATCGTCTCTGCGGAGCAGAGTACTTCACGAAGCTGGATTTACGCTCAGGTTACTCGCAAGTCCACATTGCAGAAGGCGATGAGGCAAAAACAACAATGGTACCACGTTATGGTTCCTACGAATTTCTAGTCATGCCATTCGGCTTGACTAAAGCACCAGCTACTTTTTGCAATCTGATGAATGATGTCTTTCATGCTATGCTGGACAAATTCGTAGTTGTGCATTTGGATGACATTGTTGTGTATAATCAATCCCTTGAGGATCACATGCAGCACTTGAAGTTAGTGTTCCAGTGCCTTATGGAGAACACCTCGTTCGTGAAGAAAGAAAAATGCGAATTCTGTGTCAAGGAAATCAAATTCCTTGGTCACATTGTGGGTGGTGGCACTGTGCAGATGGACCCCCAGAAAGTCCAAGCAATCAAGGAGTGGCCTGCTCCAACCAAGGTCAGCGAGCTTCGGAGTTTCCTCGGCTTGGCAAACTACTACCAAAAGTTCATTAAGGGATACTCGAAGAAGGTGTCCCCGCTGACCGACCTGCTATAGAAAAACCGCACATGGACTTGGGATGACGCATGTCAAGAAGCCTTTGAGGGGCTAAAGTCCATGACCATAGCAGAGCCTGTTCTGAAATTGTCGGACTTTGACAAGCAGTTTGAAGTCCATACAGATGCATCCGATCGTGCCGTAGGCGGGGTGTTGGTGCAAGAAGGACACCCAGTAGCATTTGAGAGCTGGAAGTTGAAACCAGCTGAACAACGGTACTCGGCACACGAGAAGGAAATGCTGGCGGTGGTGCACTGCTTGCGCGTCTGGCGGGTATATTTGCTTGGAACCTCATTCCTTGTTAAAACTGATAATATTGCCAACACGTTCTTCAGGACGCAGAAGAAGCTGTCTCCTAGACAGGCACGTTGGCAAGAGTTCCTGGCGGAGTACCACTTTGAGTGGGAACACAGACCCGGTCGTCACAATCTTCCGGCGGATGCATTGAGCAGAAAGGCGGTGGAAATTGTGGGAGCGTTGCACCAAATTGAACCTGACTTCACCAACAAATTGAAGGATCAGGCGAAGGAGGACCGGCTGTACTAGAAGTTGGTGGCACAGGTGCAAGATGGTACCATCAGGCGGTACTGGTTGGAGGATGGGTTGCTGTACGCGAAAGGTGGTCGCGTGTTTGTCCCTAGCGAAGGGGGACTTCGATGTCAGCTGCTGCGTGAACACCATGATTCACAGTGGGCTGGGCACCCGGGCTGGGAAAGGATGCTAGCATTGCTGTCACGCTCATAGTACTGGCCCAAGATGGAGGAGGAGATTGAACTCTTCGTGAAGACTTGTCTTGTCTACCAGCAAGACAAGGTGGAGAGGCGTGCAGAAGCAGGGCTACTGTAGCCCCTGCCCATACCAGAGAAACCTTGGGTGTCGGTTTCGATGGATTTTGTAAGTGGGTTTCCTGACGTGAAAGGATTTGATGCGATAATGGTTGTGGTGGACAGGTTTTCGAAGTATGGAGTATTCAGACCTGTACCAAAGAACTGCACGGCAGAGATTGCGGCGGATGAGTTCTACTGCAACGTGGTCAAGCTGTTTGGACTCCAAATGGATATCATTAGCGACAGGGACGCACGTTTCATTGGGAGATTCTGGACCCGTCTCTTCAACTTGATGGGGACGCAATTGAAATTCTCAACAGCCAACCACCGCAGATGGATGGACAGACTGAAAGGATGAACCAATTGTTGGAGGAGTATCTGAGGCATTACATGACGGCGAGTCAAAGGAACTGGCTTAACTTGCTGGACACCGCTCAATTCTGCTACAACTTGCATCGCTCCTCATCAACGGGTTTCAGTCCATTCGAGCTCGCTATGGGCTATCAGCCGATGACCCCTAGCGAGATAGCTCTGCAAAAGAAGGAAGGCACAAGTCCCGCAGCGTACCGGTTTGCAAGGAACAAGCAAGAGATGCTTGAGGAAGCCCAGGACAGCCTTGTAAAATTAGTTCATCGTATGAAGAAGTACGCGGACAAGGGGTGGAGACCGCTCGAGTTTCAGGTTGGAGATAAAGTGATGCTGAAACTTACGCCCCAAATTTGGAAGAAAGTGACTAGCAAGCGATGGCACAAGGGTCTGATCCAGAGGTACGACGGACCAATTGAGATAGTGAAGCGGATCGAAGCTGTTGCCTGTCTGTTGGCACTACCAGAGAGGATGAAAATTCATTCTACATTCCATGTCAGTTTCCTTAAGCCTTATCACAAGGACGATGATCCAAAGCGCTCTAAACCAAAACGCACTCCCCTGACTGTGATGAAGGAACTTGATAAGGAAGTTCACCGAGTGCTGGATCACAGAGTGTTGGGTCACAGCAAGAAGAATCAGAGGACTGAGTACTTGGTCTCATGGAAGGATCGGCCTATATCAGAAGCAAGCTGGGAGAAGGAGGCTATGCTTTGGCAGTTCGAGGAGAAAATTCAAGAGTATCTTTGGTCTGTTCCGACAAGGGCGTCGGCTTCTTCTAGTGGGGGTGGTTTTTTAGCCCCTTAATGCTCAGACATCTATACTGGCTGGGATGCTAAGTCCCTCAATAGCATTCCAGCCATGCTATGTGCTAGAGGGAAAACTGTGGTTCAGGCATGTGGCGGCGCTACGAGTTCCAGCGATGGGAATCTAGTGTAAAATTCTCTGGCAGCAATATCACCTGCTACGAAAGGCAAGAACTTAAAATAAGCTCTTTAGGGGGGTATGTGGTGGCAGCCTCCCACGGTACCAAGGCGTAGGGTGTGGACGCACATCCATGGTAGCGTGCTGGGATGCTCGTGTGCGCAACGGCACGAGCGTGGTACCATGTGGCGATGGATGATCGTCATGGTGATCAATCGGGATCGATCATGTAGTGGGGTGCTCGATCAGAGGATCGTTGGGTGTCACGATCCACGGCTGGAATTCATGGCGGTGTTGCTCGATCAGGTGTTCGATATGTTGCTCGATTATTGATCCACTGACGGCTTGGCTATGTTCAATCAAGCGCTCAGTCAGTGCTCGAGTAAGCCTCGTGGCGGACACGGTAGCGTACCAGCACAAGGGGCATGCTACTATGCTGGTGACCTCGTGGCGGGATACCGTGGTGGATACCGTAGCATGCTAGCGCTAGCAGCACGCGACGTTGCTAGCAACCTTGTAGCGAGATACCGTGGCGGAAAACATAGCGTGCTACTGCTGAGCACACTACCACGCGACGACGATGGGCAACACGCTGCTAGCTACGTGACCACATGCTAGCAGCATACCAAGCGATGGTGGTTGAACCATGGGCACATGCTCGGTGCATACTGAGTGTGGGTGGCACTCAGGTGGACTCGATGGACCATGACGGTGCCAACCATGGGAAGGCAGTTGACTTGTTGACTGAAGTTCTGCTTTGACCAGGCGGTTGTCCAATGATGAAGCAGTTACCTGGCAGTTTTATGTGTCTTGTAACTTCTCTGGCAGTTGTGCTTGTGTCTGATTGGTTGGGAATTTCGGGTCACTGGGTATTAGTTTGGAATTCGGCCATTGGCAGAAGAGAGACCATACTCATTGTGAGTGACGAACAGAGTTGGAATTCTCTAGTTCGGGTGAGTGCTCTTGTATCACGGGATTCGGGAGTGCTTGTGTAAGGGTTTTATTTCAGACTCGTGTATCCAATTTTGGTGAATGGAAGAGTTATGATTTCCCTTACTCGTGTTGCTCGTTTCTGATTATTGTTGCTTAACCTCAATCTATCGATCTTGATTCGTGTGTTGGCTTGGTTGGCTAAGGGCGCTGTGGTCGCTTAGCACCATCACAGAGCGGAAAAATTCGGTGTGATTTTCGACCCTGTGACACCTACCATGGTGGTGACGGGTGATGGAGAGTTAGGGTTCGATTCCGGAGAGGAAGCCTGAGAAACGGCTACCACATCCAAGTAAGGCAGTAGGCGCGCAAATTACCCAATCCTGCACAGGGAGGTAGTGACAATAAATAACAATACCAGGCTCATTGAGTCTAGTTATTGGAATGAGTACAATCTAAATCCCTTAACGAGGATCCATTGAGGGCAAGTCTGGTGCCAGCAGCCGCTGTAATTCCAGCTCCAATAGCATATATTTAAGTTGTTGCAGTTAAAAAGCTCGTGGTTGGACCTTAGGTTGGGTCGACCGGTCCGCGCTCAGGTGTGCACCGATCGGCTCGTCCCTTCTGCCGATGATGCGCTCCTGGCCTTCATTGGCCAGGCCTTTCCCCCGGTGCTGTTACTTTGAAGAAATTAGAGTGCTCAAAGCAAGCCTACGCTCTGAATACATTAGCATGTGATAACATCATAGGATTCCGATCCCATTGTGTTGGCCTTCGGGATCGGAGTAATGATTAACAGGGACAGTCGGGGGCATTCGTATTTCATAGTCAGAGGTGAAATTATCGAATTTATTAAAGACGAACAACTACGAAAGCATTTGCCAAGGATGTTTTCATTACTCAACAATGAAAGTTGGGGGCTTGAAGACGATCAGATACTGTCCTAGTCTCAACCGTAAACGATGCCGACCAGGGATCAGCGGATGTTGCTTTTAGGACTCCGTTGGCACCTTATGAGAAATCAAAGTTTTTGGGTTCCGAGGGGAGTATGGTCGCAAGGCTGAAACTTAAAGGAATTGACGGAAGGGCACCACTAGGAGTGGAGCCTGCGGCTTAATTTGACTCAGCACGGGGAAACTTACCAGGTCCAGACATAGTAAGGATTGACAGACTGAGAGCTCTTTCTTGATTCTATGGGTGGTGGTGCATGGCCGTTCTTAGTTGGTGGAGCGATTTGTCTGGTTAATTTCGTTAACGAACGAGACCTCAGCCTGCTAACTAGCTATGCGGAGGTACACCTCCACGGCAGCTTCTTAGAGGGACTATGGCCACTTAGGCCAAAGAAGTTTGAGGCAATAACAGGTCTCTGATGCCCTTAGATATTCTGGGCCGGAGGCGCGCTACACTGATGTATTCAATGAGACTATAGCATTGGCCGACTGGCCCGGGTAATCTTGGAAATTTCATCGTGATCGGGATAGATCATTGCAATTGTTGGTCTTCAACGAGGAATTCCTAGTAAGCACGAGTCATCAGCTCGCGTTGACTATGTCCCCGCCCTTTGTAGGTACTGCCCGTCGCTCCTACTGATTGAATGGTCCGGTGAAGTGTTTGAATCATGGCCACGTGGGGGCTCCATCGCCGACGACGTCGCGAGAAGTCCACTGAACCTTATCATTTAGAGGAAGGAGAAGTTGTAACAAGGTTTTCGTAGGTGAACCTGCGGAAGGATCATTGTCGAATCCTACAAAGCAAAACCACCTGTGAACCCATTAACAAAGCGCGGACAGGGAGGGCGTGCCCGCCAGTCTGCTTTCAGGGGTTCCACGTGGCGCCCCGCAGCCCCTGTACCCCCGAGCGTATAGCATACCCCGGCGCGAAATGCGCCAAGGAACATGAACAAGAGAAACGTGGCCCCAACCTCATCCCCGTCGGGGATCTGTCCGTGCGACCCCGCCATCTCCAACTTATCAAAATGACTGCCGGCAACGGATATCTTGGCTCTCGCATCGATGAAAAACGTAGCGAAATGCGACACTTGGTGTGAATTGCAGAATCCCGTGAACCATTGAGTCTTTGAACGCAAGTTGCGCCCAAAGCCATCCGGCCGAGGGCACTTCTGCCGGGGTGTCACGCAACATGTCGCCTCTACAACCCTGCCCCATCCCACCCCGGGCTTGCGGCAGGGGCAGGGCACGGACGCTGGCCTCCCGTTTCGCACAGCTGCAGCTGGCCTAAAAATGAGCGATGGAGCGGCGGACTCCGCGACGCACGATGGTGGTAGATTCGCCCCTCGGGCAACAGTCCGAACCGTCCCTCCCTCGGCGCTCTACGGCCTTCCATCAAACACATGCGACCGCAGGTCAAGCGGGGCCACCCGCTGAGTTTAAGCATATCAATAAGCGGAGGAAAAGAAACTAGCAAGGATTCCCCTAGTAACGGCAAGCGAATCGGGAAATGCCCACCATGAAAATCAAGCGCCCCAGGCGCTTGAATTGTAGTATGGAGAAGCATCCGCAGCGACGGACCGAGCCCAAGTTCCCTGGAAAGGGGCGCCATAGGGTGAGAGCCTCGTTGTGCTCGGACCCTGTCGCACCATGAGGCGTTGTCGACGAGTCGGGTTGTTTGGGAATGCATCCCCAATCGGCACTTGTACATGGGTTAGTCGATCCTAAGAGAAGGGGGAAGCCCATCTGATAGAGCCGCGTGCGCGAGCTTTGAAAGGGAATCGGGTTAAAACTCGTGAACCGGGATGTGGTGGCTGACGGCAACGTTAGGGAGTCCGGAGATGCCAGCGGGGGGCCTCAGGAAGAGTTATCTTTTCTGTTTAATAGCCTGCCCATCGTGGAAATGGCTCAACCAGAGGTAGGGTCCAGCGGCTGGAATAGCACCGCACATCGCGTGGTGTCCGGTGAGCCCCCGGCGGCCCTTGAAAATCTGGAGGACCGAGTGCCACCCACGCCCAGTCGTACTCATAACCGCATCAGGTCTCCAAGGGGAACAGCCTACAGTCGATGGAACAATGGAGGCAAGGGAAGTTGGCAAAATGGATCCGTAACCGCATCACGGTAGCATCCTTGCTCGAGCAGTACTCGATCACTGACGTGGCTATTGCTCGACCACGGTACCGCGGTAGCGTAGCAGCACGGTAGTGGTAGCGCTGCAGCAGCTTCCTCGACCACGGTACCATGGTAGCACGGTGGCAGCCTTGCTGGACCACGGTACTGCGGTAGCGTGGGAGCACGGTAGTGGTAGCATTGCAGCACGGTAGCAGCCTTGCTCAACCACTGCTCCGTCACTCTCGTGGCTTGCTGCAGCTCGGTAGCAGCCTTGCTCGAGCACTGCTCGAGCAAAGCCAATTTGCTCGACCACGGGTACCATGGTAGCACGGCGGCAGCCTTGCTCGACGACGGTGCCGCGGTAACGTAGGAGCATGGTAGTGGTAGCGCTGTAGCAGCTTCCTCGACCACTGTACCATGGTAGCACGGCGGCAGCCTTGCTCCACCACGGTACTGCGGTAGCGTAGGAGCACGGTAGTGGTAGCATTGCAGCACGGTAGTAGCCTTGGTCGAGCACTGCTTCATCACTCCTGTGGCTTGCTACAGCTCGGCAGCAGCCTTGCTCGAGCACTGCTCGAGCAATGCCATGGCTTGCTCGACCACGGTACCACGGTAGCGTAGCAACACGGTAGCGGTAGCGTTGCAGCAGCTTCCTCGACCACGGCACCATGGTAGCACGGTGGTAGCCTTGCTCGACCACGGTACCACGGTAGCGTAGCGACATGGTAGCACCCTTGCTCGAGCACTGCTCCATCACTCCCATGGCTTGCTGCAGCTCGGTAGCAGCCTTGCTCAAGCAGTGCTCGAGCAAAGCCATGGCCTGCTCGATCACTGTCGTGGGCTGCTCGCTCACGCTACACGCTCACGCTACACGCTTACTCGAGCAGTACTCGAGCACCCTGCTGCGTTGCTCGAGCATGCCAGTCCCTTGCTCGATCAGAGCTCCAGCAGAAGCGGGTGGTGTAAAATTCAGGGGTCACAGCATCACCTTCTAGGAAGGGGAAAAACTTAAAATAAGCTCTTTAAGTGGGTAGAGGTGCAGCCTGCCCCCTTACGCCCGCTATGCCACCCGTCGCACAGCACTGCTACTGACCACCGCGGCAACTCCGGCATCGCCGGTAGCGGGGTCGTGGTCTAAGCTAGCCGGGTGGGTCGCGTGCACATTCTTGTGCTCGTGGCGGGTGCTGCAACCCAGGTTACGATCGTGTGGCAGCACAATTCGTGGTGCCCAGTGATCTACCCAACGATCGGCACGTTTCGGTTATCGATCTCTACCGTGCTACAGTTATCGATCTCCGCCGCGCTGCTCGATCATCGACCGTCCCTTGCTCCATCGTCCCTTACTCGATCATCTGTCACGCGTTGCTCGATCACGGTATTACACTCTCGTGGTATGCTCTAGCGTTGGTTTGTTCTCGCGTCTAGCGCCCGGTCGCGGTCTAGCGGGTTGCCTACTTTCCCGACCGAGGAACTCCTCGGAGCGGGGCGGCGGGTATGTTCTTGTGGCTGTGCACCAGCGTGCGTGACGGCGTGTGAGTTGTGATATGGTCGTGCTTGTTGGCAGGCCCAGTGATGGTATGGCCACTGGACTGCTCGCTCGCCGACTCCTCAATGCACGTTGCAGGCGTCTTGCCTCGTGACGTTACAGTCGGTTCCTGTGTTGTCTGCCGTGTCGAGCGGTACTCAACGTCGTGTGTGTGCTCTCCAACGATTGCCTTCCGAGGCGATTATTGGACAATGCAGTGGCCCCCCTGCACCACGCACGCAGTCACAGTGATGGGTGCTGCGATCACTCAGGGGTGCTAGCTCGGCCTCTCGGATGCAGAACATTTCATAGGCACATGGCCCTCGGCCTACCTGTGCCTGGATTGTTATGCTTCGTTGGAATGACGCTCGTGCCTTGTCCGTGTCACTCCCGGCCTAGCGCTGGTGAGGCACACGGGCAAGCGCGGCGCTGTCGATGGATGCTACCTGGTTGATCCTGCCAGTAGTCATATGCTTGTCTCAAAGATTAAGCCATGCATGTGCAAGTATGAACTAATTCAGACTGTGAAACTGCGAATGGCTCATTAAATCAGTTATAGTTTGTTTGATGGTATCTGCTACTCGGATAACTGTAGTAATTCTAGAGCTAAAACGTGCAACGAACCCCGACTTTTGGAAGGGATGCATTTATTAGATAAAAGGTCGACGCGGGCTTTGCCCGATGCTCTGATGATTCATGATAACTTGACGGATCGCATGGCCATCGTGCCGGCGACGCATCATTCAAATCTCTGCCCTATCAACTTTCGATGGGAGGATAGTGGCCTACTGTGAGACCCCTAGAGTGGTATCCCGATACCCGCCTACCACGAGCATGCCTCGGGTTGTGGTAGCGGGCAACGTGTTGGGTGGGCACGTTATCGACCAAGTGTCGAGGCACTAGATTGTGATGCGCATGACTGTTCTAGCAAGGCACTGTGATGGTGCTGGAGGATGAGACGGGTTCTCAATCATACCTGTGGTGGCTAGTACCCGGGAAGCGAGGAAGCTCAGAGGCTATCCCCGGGATACATGGTAGGGATGCTATGGAGCGCTTGAGCAGCGTTCCTTGGAGCATATGCGAGCCACAGGGAAGGATCAATCAAGTCCATGGATCAAAACTTGCCTTAATCGGAGCGGCAGGAATCATGGCATGGATCCAATCAATCCATGATTGGGGGAGGCAATCATGGATACGCCTAGAAGCCACTTATGGAAGCCAATCACGCCAGATATGGAAGTTGACCAAGGATCGGGGGATCCAACAAGGCAGGCGGATTCTTAGGAGGAGAATTAGCCCTATCTATGGAAGACGGGTGTGCCAGATCGGGAAGCTTGCGAGGATCAGGGATCCAACATGGCAAGAGGAATCTCAGGAGGAGAATATTCCCGGCACACATGGAAACTCTTGATAGAGATTGGTCAACTGCCTTGTATAGACTTGTTGTTAGGGAAAGTCTAGATTACCTGGCATATTTGCTTGGTGGGCTTCGTGTATAAATAGGCGTGGACTCTCATTTGAGTCATTCACTTCAGAATTCACATTCAGGCGAGAGAGAGCACGAGAGAAACACTGTGAGGAGAGTGTGGGTGCTGAGCCTATTGTGAGGATCGAGTGGGGAGTGTAAGCAGTCGGTGCCTGAGGCACATACTCGATCAGAGTGTTGTAACGTTGGGTTTTTGTAACTTGTTGTGAGATAATACAAGATACTTTTTGTCCCAACTTCTTGTGTTGTTTTGATCGTCTCTAGGCTCGTGAGCCTCGGTTGTGCGGATTTTGTTGGCTGGTCGACAGAGAGTGCTGTTGACGCCTAGCGGTAGCCAAGGTATTCGAGTGGTGTTCGAGTAGCGCCCTTGGCCCCGTGACAGTTGGTATCAGAGCCCCGATTTCAGCAAAATCACAACCGTGACGACTCGATCAATGGAGGCACTGCGGGAACGTATGGCGGCCTTGGAAAGGCAAGTTGCTGCAGTGACTAAAGGTGCGCCTTTGCTAAACGCTATTCATGAGGGCGATGACCTTGGCGGGACATTGACAGACCTTGTGAAGTGTCTTGTCTCTGATGTCGCTGCGCTACGAGACGACATTGATCAAGCGACAACTGGCTTCTCAAGGAGTAGCATCCGGGAGTGAGACTCGTGGGAAAGTGAAGATCCCCGAGCCTAAGGCATTTGAGGGTACTCGGAGTTCAAAGGAGTTAGAGAACTTCCTTTGGGACATGGAGACCTACTTCGATGCTGCGAAGGTCCTGGAAGCAGACAAGGTCATGGTTACCGCCATGTACTTGGCAAATGATGCTAAGCTATGGTGGCGGACGCGGGTTCAAGATGCCCTCAGTGCAGGGAGACCACGTATTGAGACGTGGGAAGCACGGAGGCAGGAGTTGAAGGAGCAGTTCCTGCCGAGCAACACTGCCTGGGTTGCTCGGGACGCACTCGGGAAGCTGAGATAGACCAGCTTGGTGCATGACTACGTCAAGCAATTTAGCTCCTTGATGCTTGATGTGACCGATATGTCAGAGACGGACAAGCTGTACACGTTTCTGAAGGGCTTGCAGCCATGGGCTCAACTAGAGCTTAGACGTCAAGGTGTGAAGGACCTCCCGACAGCTCTCGCAGCGGCTGATGCGCTACTTGACTTGCGCAACACTCGTATGGAGGACAGTGGGAAGAACGTGCAAGGCAAGGACAAGGACAAGCTGTCCAAGTCCGCAACCAAGGGAAAGGAGGACAAGGGCAAGAAGAAGCTCACTCATGAGGACAAGGGGAAGCAGAAGGCGAACGTGGGGAGTGGCTCCTTGAAGAAGGACCCCCGGACGCACCCTGGTTGCTTCATATGCAACGGTCCCCACAGAGCCAAGGAATGCCTGAAGAGAGAGAAGCTCTCAGCCTTGGCAGATCAGGACTCCGATGAGGAGGGAGTACTACGTGCATCTTCGTTGCAGGCATTGAGCGTAATCCGTTCTGATCGCTCAAAGGCTCCCTATGGGTTGCTATTTGTGGATGTGCTACTCAATGGCCGAAAGGTGTCGGCATTGGTAGACAAGGGAGCCTCCAACACATTCGCGTCGGACAGCATGGCGCGACCACTTGGGCTGCGAGTGGAGCAGCACAACTGCCATCTGAAGGCAGTTAACTCGAAGAGCCAGCCTATTGGTGGCATGGCTAAAGGCGTTCCTATCAAGATCGACTCATGGGAAGGAAGCCTTGACATCATGGTTGTCCTGTTGGATGACTATGATCTGGTTCTCGGGAACAACTTCTTTGTGGAGGCCTCGATTACGGTCTCGATGCACCTCGGTGGATTCATGATCGGTGATCCACGACACCCATGCTTTGAGAGGGGTTACAAGGGTTTCAGTCGAAGCAAGGAGATCTCAACGGAAACGGTGTCGGCTATGCAAGTAGCACGAGGGTGGAAGAAGGGCTACCCCACCTACTTGGCGGCGATAGTCGAAGTGGGGATGGAAGATAACCGTCCAGAGCCGGAAGTACCTTTAGAGATTGCTAAGGTACTTGATGAATTTCAGGATGTGATGCCTGAAGAGTTGCCAGCAGGTTTACCACCACGGAGGGCGGTAGACCACAGGATGGAGCTACTGCCGGGAACGAGACCACTGGCGAAGGCACCGTACAGGATGTCGCCCAAGGAGTTGGGGGAGTTGCGGAAGCAGTTGGGTGAATTGCTAGACTCTGGGAAGATCCAACCTTCCACGGCACCCTACGGAGCACCAGTGCTGTTCCAAGAGAAGCACGACAGGTCCCTACGACTATGCATTGACTACCAGCGACTCAATAAGGTGATTGTGAGGAACAAGTACCCTGCGCCTTTGATAGCTGACCTGTTTGATCGTCTGAGCAAGGCGGTCATTTTCTTGAAGTTGGATCTACGCTCGGGATACTGGCAGGTTCGCATTGCAGAGGGTGACAAACCAAAGACAACGATGGTAACTCGTTATGGCTCCTACGAGTTCCTAGTCATGCCGTTCGGATTAACGAACGCCCCTGCCACATTTTGCAACTTGATGAATGACGTATTCCACGATGTGCTGGATAAGTTCGCGGTCGTCTACCTCGACGACATCGTGGTCTACAGCAGGGATATGGAGGAGCACCTCGAGCACTTGCGGTTTGTGTTCGAGCGACTGAGGCAGCATTCTCTCTATGTGAAGCGACAGAAGTGCGAGTTTGGCATGGAAGAGATACACTTCCTAGGCCATATCGTGGGTCACGGATGCGTGCGCATGGACCCCAAGAAGGTGCAGGCAATTCGAGATTGGCCAGCACCAAAGACAGTGGGCGAATTGAGGAGCTTCCTGGGTGTAGACACCCGATTTTGACCCGGTCAAATCCCATTTCGTTCCTTTTAGTATCCCATATTTTAAATTTTATTTCGATATATTAATTTTTCTATTTTTATCATTATTTTTATTTTATTTTATTTCATGCATACAATTAAATAAAAACTGAAAATACAAAAAAAGGGGGTTTTAAGTAGATAGTGAATACAGTGTTTGTGGACGCCTGATTTTGACCCGGTCAAACCCCGTTTCGTTCCTACTAGGGTCACATATTTTAATCCTATTTCAAACTTAATTTTTTTCATTTTGTTTTATGTTATTTCATACGAAAAAACAACCAAAAAATTTGCGCATTGAAATGAAAAAAAAAAAAATGTTTTTTGATTGATTGAACAGTGCATCTTCTTCTTCCTCCCCGCAATTTTACAGAGAGGTCACGGCAGCCACGGTGAACCACGGGCAGCCCTTCTCGACCACTTCCGACCACTTCTGGCCACGCCAGCGGCTCCGTTGAGCTCCCGGCTCCACCCCGAATCCATCCCCGTCCATTCCCGATCTCATCTCTCTCTCCCTCTCCGGTCACTTCCGTTCATTCTCTCTCCACCTTTCGGCGCCGAAATCGTCTGCTCCGGTGCCGTATCCGCCTCCTCTGACATCCACCGATGTCAGCCATCGATGAGCCGCCCTTGCTGACCTCCCCGATCCTGTTCACACCGGCTCTCTCTCTCTCTCTCTCCCCCTCATAGCCGAGATTCGTACCACCGGCTGCCGTGCACAGCACCGGCGTTCTGACCGGCCGTACGGCGCCATCCTGTCCCGGCCGCCTCTGTTGACTTGCCCGAACCTCTCCCGTTCCAGCCGTACCGATCCCGGCCTCCAGCAGTTCGGCCGCCGTCTCCCCCGTCCATCCCATCTCTGTTCGTCACTTTTTTAAAATTTTATTTTTATTCTATTTTCGTTTCTCTTTTCAGCCCCTGAAGTTTCTGGTGTGTTACATTTCAGCCCCCACAGCATTTTCTCTATAAATATGCCATTCATTTGCAGATTTTTAGACATCTTGAATCATCAAAAACACACATTGAACTCTCTCTTGAATATCCACTCTTAGACTCATGTGTTGAGCAAAAAAAAATTCAAGAATCTTCATCCCGTTCCAAACTCGGATCCGCCGCCGACCCGAGCCCGATTCCGACACCAACTTGGAGTTCTTCATCAATTCGAGCCGAGCCGAGCCCGTGCAAATCATCAAGACCAAGCCCGAGTCCGTGTGAATCGACGAGTCTTCCTCAAATCCCGAAGGTGCTCTGGTTCGACATCAACCGAGCCGAAGTCTTGTTCATTCCTCGACATCATCATCATCGTCGGTTGTAGGTATAACTTCTTGATCGGGATTTAGGCTTTACCCTTGTAAATAATTTCTTTTGTTTTCTTTTATTTTCTTTTCTTTTCTCCTTTTTCAAAATGTTTTACGAAAAATAGAAAATACAAAAAATGAGAAAATAAAAAATTAGGATTCATGTTTTCATGAAAATATGGAAAAGGATCCTTGAAAATGAACACTTGTTAGTTAGTTTTTTTTTAGAATGAATATATTGCTCATCTTTTTTAGGAAATATAAGAAATGATAAAAATGAAAAATAGAAAAATCAAAAAAATCAAGAAAAAATATTTTTTATATAAGAAAATTGGGGAATGACTAAAAATGGGTTGTGCAAAAATCGTAATGATGAAAAGATCGTTCAAAGTCGGGTTTCAAAATTTTGTTCATAAACCCGACCACTTTTTCGAAGCATTTAGGTCAGCTCTGGGGTCAAAAATATGTTTCAAAGTGGGTCTAAATATTTCCTAAGGTTTAGGGGTCATTTTTTGGAAGTCTCAAGTCTTTTCGGATCGAATCGAAGTCTTTTAAAAACCAGCCCAGCACCATTTCGAATTTTTCAGCTCTGTTTCTGATACTTTTAGTGTGTTTTAGAATGGTCTTAGATGTTGTGTAAATTTGGGGGTCTATTTTGAAAATTTTGGATCGTTTTGGGATCGATTCGAGGTCTTTTACCTTTTTTTTTTATCTGTCCAGATTGATTCCGAATTGTGCAAATCTGTTCCTGATGTCATTTTTTGTGTTTAGTAGTGTTCTTAGGCATTATTAAAGTTTAGGGTCGGATCTTGAAATTGAAGATCATTTCGGATCGATTCGGGACTTTTGTCATGCTTTAGAAAATTCACTCTAGCCCTACCCGAATTTTCCTGATCAGCCTCTGGCATTTTTGTGTGCTTTGAAGTGGGTTAAAGTGTATTCCAAGTCTTAGGGTTTGATCCTTCAAAATTTCGAAACATTTCGGGCCAAGTTCGGGTATTTTGAAATGAGACGAATCGATTTTTGGGAATATCTTTTGAAACTTTCGAGGGTAGATTTGTTCGGGTCCTGAACGATTTAACTCAATTTTATGTCATTCCCCAATATCTCGTGTTCTTATTTTAAGTAATAGAACCCAAAAATAATTTTGTTGTTTCGATTCGAATAAATCTATCGTGATTGAATTGATCGATGTAAATATTGGTTGAAATATTTTATTCATGTGTATTGTTTCGATTGTATGTGAGAAGGGAAAATCAATGTATTGTGTGAATCAATGTAGTTGAGTGGGTGTGAGATAGAGAGATGATGATGGATGTATGTATGTAATCCCGAATATAGTGAAAATCTTTACTTTCCGCACTTAGAATAGGACGGTTAGTGGCATGCTAGGGTCGTGGTACGAATTATCGAATTTCTCTCTGGACCATCGATTCGAACTTCGATCAAGGAAATAATTGGACAAATTAAAATGTGCAAACAAACGACCTAGACTTAGGGACGGGTACCAAGTTTGGGCGTATTTTGGCTTTCGAGCTTCAAGATACGTAACAGGACCTCCGGACTCAAATCTCGGTTTCAAGACCAACAACAACCTAGGTGGTTAGTATCATGATCACTTAGCGACTTAGGCGCCTAAACGGCCTTAATAAACGGTTTAGTGGCGACTCCAATCTAACACCGATTCAAAGTCCCAAGCTAGGCCTCGTGCGTGCCTCATGATCCTTATTCTTTTCTCAAGTCGGAAATCTCGACGTCCGACAGCTTGGCGACTCCGCTGGGGACATTTTGAGGGTCCGCGCCCCATAATCCCTGGTCGTTTGTTTGTGCACTTTACTTTAGCATTGCATACCCTAAACGATCGAACCCGGATCGTAGGAACTTCCCTAGGAGGGGGTCAGTAGAAGCACGCCCGTCGTGGGAGCTCCCACCGGAAACGGCTTTGAAACACCTCCGCTTGATTCGTAAGCCCAGAGTACCCTGAAAGGGGAACCGAGGACACTGCTGATCAACGACCTTTTAGCACCCACCCTAGCACCCAACCTTCATGCATCATTTGTTGTGAATAGGAATGTTGTTTTGTCTTCGGGGCATTTTTTAGAAAAGGGTAGAAACAATTGTATATGTGGGAAATGCGAGTTGTATATTTCTTTTTCCTTCGGGTAGGAAATAATGTATAGGCGGGTAGAAAATGATTATAGGTTCTTCTTTCCTTTGGGGTAGAAAATGATGTATAGGTGGGATATTTGAATTGTAAATAGCATGATTGGGTATCTCCTTCCCTTGCCTATTTACATTCTTGCACTCGCATCATGTTTTCGAAAAAACAAAATGGCCAAACGCTGCTTAAATTCATAAGAGCTAAATTGACTTTGATCCCTTCATAGATGGCGACCCCGACCAACTACCGTCTCCCCAACTTCGAGATGACCCAATGGTGGCAGGATCTTACATGTTCGGAACAAGATTATGTTGCAAGCGTGGTGGGAAACACCTACTCGTTAATTGAGGTTGAGGTCGACTGGCGTGTACTTACTGCACTCACAGAATTCTGGGATCCCGTAAGGATTGTTTTTAACATAGCGGGGCACGAATTAGTGCCGACCCTAGAGGAGTATTGTGAACTCCTATCCGCCCCTACTTGGGGAAGTGGATTGGTCGTCCCACGCTTGGACAGTTCCCCTGAGAAGAATCTTGATCGCCTGATTGGGGTAAAGAGAAAACACGTGAAACCAATTTTTGACAAAAATTGTGGGAACATTTTGACTTTGAGTGACTTAGATGATCTTTCCTTACACCACAAGGGACAAATGGTGAAAGGATTTTTTCGAAAATCATACGCCAACACTTTCATACTCGCTCTTTTCGGAACCTTTCTTTTTCCTAAAACCAAGCGCTCGTTTGATGCAGCACTTGCTGACATCGTCCTTCAGGTGGTTGAAGGCCGTGATTACATACCCACTCTACTTGCAGAAACACTAAGGTCGGTTAATCACGTAAAGAGCCATGGTAAAGGAATTTTGGCCTGCCCAATTTTACTCCAAATTTGGTTCCTAAGCCACATTCGAAAAATTGGCTTGTGCTTTCCGATTTATTTTTCAAATGAGAATCGGATTACGAGTATTTGGAGAAAACTCAAGGTTTTATCAAAGAAATCACATTTTCCAGCTCGTACAGTCCGAGAATGGAAAGCTTTTCTTTCAAAGGCACAAGCTAAGGACTTTTTATGGAAAGCTCGTTGGTTTTTGTGGAAAGAAGCTTTTATTAGATGTCAAAATTTCAAGGGAATTCCACTCTTGGGATACTTTGGAAGTTTGGCCTATTTTCCAGCACGTGTTTATCGTCAATATGGGGGACTACAAGCCATACCACTTGTCGAGGACAAACATGACCTCTACCTCAATTTTCGGGAACTCTCTCTTGAGGTGGCCAAGGGTAAGTTTGAAGAAGTCAACAAGCTTTGGAGTACACGTGAGTATTTCCCCATCACATTAGCAGAACCTGACTCCGAGGAAGAACGGACCTATTCAGCCACCCGTGAATACATCCATGCCTCGGATCCCGAGCTCCTTCAGCTTCCTGTTGATCCAAACAAAGTCATCGGCCCGCCACCTCCTGATCATGGCCTAGTGTGGACCGACCACTACCATCAGATGTCCATCAGGGTAAAGTACCAGTGCAAGGCATGGCTTAAAGACGTAACTCGACTCCAAGATGAGAGAGACCAGGCATTGGAGGAGCTGCAACAGACAAGAATCGAGCTAGAAGCCGTGAGGAAGAAGGCGCGATTCGAAGATGCGCCCCAATAGAACAAGATGAAAAGGGTCTTAGGATGATGTTTAGACATGAGAGCCTCTGTGTTTTTCAAACTTTTGTTACATTATTTTACTAGTAAAACATGACAAAGGTTCAATGATGCATGAATTAAAGTAGTGTTTGGCCAAAAAGGATTTCCCATGCATCAAATCTTTTGTTTCATGACACTAATTCCAACCATTTTTTTTTATTTTCGGTTGTAGGCACCATCTGGCGAGGCATAGCCCGATACGAACGAAATCAAGGGCAAGAATGGAGGAGCAAATGAACCAGGAGCAGCGCATAGCTGGGTTGGAACAAACCGTAGCAAACCTCTCAACCCAGCTTGAGCAATTGATCAACGTGTTGGCTGCCCAAACTCAAGCTCGTGGTGATGTAGTGGCGTCACCATCTCAAACTACTCCGACCGTAAATTCAGCTCCACCTGCCCAAAATAGCCCTCCTGTCCAAGCACCACTCAATCCAGAAATAGCCATCCCCAACCCCACTCAAGATGCTGGGATCACTCCTATCACCATCCAAATGAGCTCGCAACCGGATGATTCGGACCAAGAAAAAAGACTCAAAAAGATTGAAGAGCGGATGAAGGCTCTCCAAGGGTACGACTTATATGGAGGGAGTGACTATGCGGATTTATGCCTGTTCCCGCATATGGCGATACCAGAGAAGTTTAAGATCCCTGATTTTGAAAAATATGATGGGACCACTAATCCTGTAACCCACTTGAGGCTCTACTGCTTGAAAATGGCCAGATATCATGAGTATGAGCATTTTATGATACACACTTTTCAGGAAAGCTTGACAGGGCCGGCTCTCCTATGGTTTGCCCAACTGAATGCAGCTGACATCCCGACTTGGGAAGACTTGGCCAAGGCTTTCAAGAAGCAGTATAGTTTCAATTTGGATACTGCCCCTACTCGAGCTGATTTGCAGGCAATGACAAAGAGGGATAATGAGTCTTTCAAAAAGTACGCTCAAGAATGGCGTGCTCAAGCCGCTCAAGTCCAACCGCCCTTAACAGAGAAAGAGATGGCATCCCTCTTCATAGGAACGCTACGCGCACCATTCTACACCCACATGCTCAGTCAAACTTCAACAACATTTGCAGACCTCATTGAGGTCGGAGAGCGGGTGGAGAAAGGTATTCGTGAAGGGAAGGTTTCGGACCCCTCCAAGTCATCATCCTCAGAAGCTTTTAAAAGGCCAAACCCACCGAAGAAGAATGGAAAAGAGACGACCGTAAACACGGTTTATCAAGCACCACCACATGTCCCCCCAACTCAGATCACGTACCCTCAGGCAGGTCCACCAGTGCAACCTGTAGCACCCAAGAATGTTGTTGTCACAAACAACGGAGCAAATCAGCAAAGGAGGCCTCCAAGGCAGTTCACCCCACTACCTATCCCATTGTCGCAACTATTTCGAGTACTCAAGGAGAAGGGATATGTCGTGGGTGAGAATTGTCGGCCTGGATTCGTAACTCGCAATCAGGACCCGAATGCAGAATGTGAGTTCCACTTGGGTTTTCGTGGGCATTCGACTGACAATTGCCCAAGGCTGAAGCATGTGGTCCAAAACCTCATAGATGAAGGCAAATTAGCCTTCAATGCAGTGCAGCCACCCAATGTCAACTCCAATCCACTACCAGCTCATACCTCCACTTCACGTCAGACTATCAACATGATGGAGGCTTGCTCTCGGGAAGTTCCCAAAGAAGGATTGGTGGCCATGTTGACAAAATTGGTCATTGACTATGTCCCTGCTGAAACACCTCCGGTTGTCAAAAATGCTCCTATAGTTGTTGAGGTCTCGGCTCCCTTTCCTTATGAAGACAACAAAAGGGTACCCTAGATCTATGAAGCAAGAGTCGTAGGTGCCAGCGAAGACAAGGAAGTGCTAGGAGTGACACGCTCTGGTCGTTGCTACATCACGCCGGACCCACAGAGTAAGGGGAAGACGGTGACAGAAGAGGTGCCCAAGAAGAAGGTGACCGACGAGGAAGCCGCGGCCTTTATGAAAGTGATCAAGGCCAATGAGTACAAGATAGTTGAGCAAATGGGCAAAACTCCTGCTCAGATCTCTCTTCTTGCACTCCTTTTGAATTCTGAACCACACAGGGAGGCTCTTCTCAAAGTACTTAAGGAGGCAAAAGTTCCAAGTGAGATCACAACCAGTCAAGTCGAAAATGTAGTGGGGTCGATTTTTAGCAATCAGATCTCATTCGCGGATGAAGAGTTGGGACCCGATGGGAATGGGCATGTGAAAGCCCTGCATATAGTTTGCAAGTGCAAGGGCTTCATCGTAGCCAGGATAATGGTTGATAACGGCTCCGCTCTCAATGTGTGCCCGCTCCAAACACTCAAACAGCTCCAAGTGGATATGACTCAGATCCGAACCTCTAAATCTGCTGTAAGGGCATTTGATGGGACCCGTCGTGAAGTAAGTGGTGAGATCGACCTACCAGTCGAGATAGGGCCCTGCGTGTTCAATGTCACTTTCCAAATCTTGGACATTCCCAATGCCTTCAGTATGTTACTAGGGCGGCCATGGATACATGCTGCTGGTGCTGTACCTTCAAGCCTTCATCAAAAGGTCAAATTCATTGTGGACAACAAACTCATTACCATCCATGGTGAAGATGACTATTCCATCTACAAGGAAACAGCAGTACCATACATCGGGGATGCTGATGAGGAAGCCCCGACTTACCAAGCTCTAGAACTGGTCTCTGTGATAAGAGATCTTGGTGAGCCTCGCCCTAATTCAGCCGACTGTATGGTAGGGAAAGTCCTACTCAGGAATGGTTTCGCTCCCGGTTCCGGATTGGGAGCTCATGGACAGGGAATCCGCACTCCCCTCATGTTGGAAGGAAACAAGAAGAGATATGGCCTAGGCTTTCACCCCTCAAAGCACAATTTCATGAGCATACGTGACAAGAGGGAGCTTTGGAAGCTTGCACGTCTGAATGTTGTCAGTAGCCCATTCGAAGACACCATGATACCAACTAGCCCAGTCCTCTTCCAAAAACCACTTCTCATCATTGGAGAGAATGTGGAGGAGGTCTTGGCTGCACCTTCTGTTACAACCAACGTTGCGTCCCATGTTGGGGCTATTCTGGAGGAGACATCTCGGGAGCCCCTGATCCGCCCGCTTGCAGGAAATGAGGAGCTACCCAACTGGACTGCAGTTCCCAAGCTTCCACTCATGCCTCGTGATGAGTAAGAAAGTTCGGAAAATGATGTTACCCGCACGTGGTTCGCCATGAGCCCGTGACGGATGAAGGGATATTCCCATGTCTTACCTTTCTAAAGAAATCCCTTTATGAAATATCACATGCTTCAATCCAATCTTCTCCTGCTTTAGTTTGATCTTCTCCTGTTCCTTCTATCTGTTAATCTCGAATAATTCCAGCACTTCTTTTCCAGGTACCTAAATGACAAAAGATGCGGTAACTCAGTCCTTTTTCGAGAAGTTCTTGACGACTCTAACCCAATACTTTACGGGGAAGAGTCGTGTAAGGATGACACCCCTAAAGAGATCGTGGAAAGCTGGGAGCGGTTCGAAGAAAACAAGCCTATGACTGCCGAAGGTACTGACGTGATCAATATTGGCACAGAAGAGGAGCCACGAACGCTTAAAATCGGGGTTGGCTTGGATGAAATTCAACGTGCTCGAATGATCGATTTGTTGAAGGAATTTCAGGAAGTATTTGCGTGGTCCTATGCTGACATGCCTGGACTTGATCCTGAGATAGTGCAACACTTTCTACCAGTCGACACCAGTAAATTCCCTCCTGTAAGGCAACATTTACGCAGGCAGAAGAAAGACTTGATTCTACAAATAAAGGAGGAGATCGTGAAACAGATTAACGCTGGCTTCTTGGAGGTGAGTAACTACTCAGAGTGGGTAGCCAATATAGTCCCAGTCATGAAGAAAGATGGAAGAGTACGAGTTTGTGTGGACTATCGAGACCTCAATAAAGCTAGCCCAAAGGACAACTTTCCACTACCTCACATCGATGTGCTTGTTGATAACACCGCACGCCACGAGATGTTTTCCTTCATGGATGGTTTCTCGGGTTATAATCAAATACGAATGGCGGAAGAAGATAAGTCAAAAACAACCTTCATAACCCTGTGGGGAACATTCTGTTACCGAGTTATGCCCTTTGGGCTAAAAAATGCAGGTGCCACTTACCAACGTGCCATGGTCACCTTGTTTCATGACATGATGCACAAACAGATAGAAGTTTATGTGGATGACATGATCGCAAAGTCGCGTGAAGGGGAGGACCATCTGGTGAATTTGCGCATGCTCTTCCAGCGCCTCCAAAAATATAAGCTCAGACTCAACCCGGCGAAGTGTGTTTTTGGAGCCGCTTCAGGAAAACTTTTGGGGTTCATTGTTAGTAAAAAGGGCATAGAGGTCGATCCAGATAAAGCCAAAGCAATCATGAATCTACCCCCACCAGCTACGGTAAGAGAAGTAAGAAGCTTGCTTGGGAGATTGAATTATATAGCCCGTTTCATTGCCAATCTCACTGATAAATGTCAACCTCTTTTTCGGTTACTACGAAAAAATGCCGTTATCGATTGGGATGATGATTGTCAGCGGGCCTTTGACACAATAAAAGCTTACTTGGCTAGTCCTCCGGTACTAGTCCCACCCACTCCAGGTCGGCCACTCATCATGTACTTAACTGTGCGACGAGAATCGTTAGGCTCAATGTTGGGGCAGGTGGATGAAACGGGACACAAGGAGCAAGCTATCTATTACCTAAGCAAGAAGTTCACTGAAGGAGAAGCACGATACCCAGAAGTGGAAAGATTGTGTTGTGCACTTGCATGGGTAGTCCAACGTTTACGTCAATATACTTTGTACTACACCATACACCTAATATCCAAGACAGATCCACTTCGATATCTACTAGAGAAGCCTGTGTCAACTCGGAATTTGTCGAAATGGCAAGTTCAGCTGGCTGAGTATGATATCCATTATGTGCCTAGAGTATCAATGAAAGGGCAAGCCTTGGCAGACCACCTCGCTGAATTTCCATTGAGGATGATGAGCCACTAAGGGATGAACTCCCAGATGATGGCATCTTGGCTATGGAAGAAGAGTTGGACAAATACAAGGATGGAAGATGTATTTTGATGGGGCAGTCAACTCAACGGATATGGGATAGGAGCAGTGTTGATTTCTCCACAAGGTCGGCATATTCCAATAGCTGCCAAGGTAACGTTTCCTTGCACAAATAATGTGGCGGAATATGAAGCATGCATCTTGGGCTTACGAGCGGCAATAGATATGGAAATTCGTGAACTTGAGGTGTTTGGTGACTCAATGCTTATCATCTTCCAAACAGTGGGACAGTGGAAGACGAAGGATGAGAAGCTACTCCCATATCACCTATACCTAGAAAGGATATCAGAAGAGTTTGATCGGATTAATTTCTCCTACACTCCACGAACCAAGAACCAATTCGCCGATGCTTTAGCAACACTTGCTTCAATGGTGTGTATTTCAGGAGATAACATGATCGACCCTCTCGAGATCAAGGTCAACGATCGCCCCGCACATTGTTGCATGATCGAACAAGGAGAAGAAGCCCCTTGGTTCGCGGATATTAAGAGGTACCTTGAATTCGGTCGGTTCCCGGATGGCGCAGATAAGAATGACAAGAAGACTATTCGTCGGCTTGCCTGCCACTACTTCTTGAGCGGGAACGTGCTTTATCGTCGCGCATTTCGACACCACTCTACTGCGATGTCTGGACACTAAGGAGGCTGAGTACTTGATGAGTGAAGTCCATGAAGGGAGTTGTGGACCTCACTGAGCGGGCACATGTTGGCAAAGAAGATCATGCGAATGGGTTATTTCTGGTCAACCATGGAAGCAGATTGCATCAAGCACGTTCGACATTCCACCATTGTCAAATCTATGCGAATCGGATTAATGCTCCTCCAAGCGAACTACAACCAATGTCCTCACCCTGGCCTTTCTCCATGTGGGGAATGGATGTAATTGGTCCTATTTCACCCAAGGCATCTAATGGACATATCTTCATCCTGGTGGCCATCGACTACTTCACCAAATGGGTCGAAGCCCGAGTCTTATGCTTCAGTGACCGCTAAGGTGGTAGTTCGATTCCTCAAGCGCAACATAGTGGCTCGTTATGTGTTCCTGAGACATCATCACGGATAATGCAAAGAACTTCAACAATAAGGCGACTGATGAGCTTTGCAAACATTTCAAGATCAAGCACCGCAATTCTTCGCCTTACGACCTCAGATGAATGTGCGGTCGAGGCTGGCAAAGAAGAATTTAAAGAAGATCATCGAAAAGATGACAATAAC
>CM075295.1:12237064-12262064 GCA_037672795.1 Lagerstroemia speciosa
GATGGATTAACACCACGAGCATGACAAGTTTCGAATTGTTGAACACCACGAGAGAAACTCGACAACCTCAAAACTTTTGTAAAAGCTTTCAAATCTGATAATGGGCAAAGGTCCTCACAAATGTTAAGTCCATGGATGTTTTAGTCCGATCATATGGATTACTCCTCGCTTTGCACGTGGGCTTATCTCGGTCTCTCCATTCCCATAATCAGCCCAATGCTCTTTTATTTATCCATTTAGGGCCTCCTCGAATCGCTTGCCCAAAGCCAATATTGGGACCTTCCGGAAGTGACAAATGGTCTCTCTATAGCTCCGGCCTTAGCCGATGATTAGCACCTGGACCTGTAGAAGACGGACTTGCCTTGCTCTCATCTGGAGCAATATGTCGTAACTTTTGCCAGAAATCACTTCCTTGCTATCAAGAAGATCATGGTCGACATCAAGTCGTCCGAAATGCAAGTTGCGATTGAAGCTTTGTGCGTTGATCGTAGGACGAACCACACCGACAAAAGCTACGAACCGGGAACAATGATGGATTAACACTGGAATTGAGAAAACCAGGGTTTGAGGACTCACACGTAGCCAAGATCGGGAACGAACCAAGACTAAAGTGAAGAAACTCCGCACCACGTGCATGACAGGTTTCGAATTGTTGAACTCTATGAGATAAACTCGACAACTTCAAAACTTTGTGTAAAGCTTCAAATCTGATAATGGGCAAAAGTCCTCACAAATACTGAGTCATGGTTGTTTTAGTCCGATCACATAGATGGAGGCCTCGCTTTGCATGTGGGCTTATCTCGGTCTCTCCATCCCCATAATCAGCCCAATGCGCTTTTATTAATCCATTTAGTGCTTCCTTGAATCGCTTTCCCAAAGTCTAATATTGGGACCTTCCGAAAGTGACAAATGGTCTCTTCTAGCTCCGGCTTAAGCCGATGATTAGCACCTGGACCTGTAGAAGACGGACTTGCCCTTGCTCTCATTTGGAGATAATATGTCGTAACTTTTGCCAGAAATCACTTCCTGCTATCACGAAGATCATGGTCGACATCAAGTCTCTGAATGCAAGCTGCGTTGAAACTTTGTGCGTTGACAGTAGGACGAACCACAACCGATAAGAGGGCTGAAACCGGGAATAACGATGGATTAACACTACAATTGAGAAGACCAAGGTTTGAGGACTCACACGTAGCCAAGATCTGTAACGACCAAGACTTCAAATGAAGAAACTCAGCACCACGAGCATGACAAGTTTCGAATTGTTGAACACCACGAGAGAAACTCGACAACCTCAAAACTTTGTAAAAGCTTTCAAATCTGATAATGGGCAAAGGTCCTCACAAATGTTAAGTCATGGATGTTTTAGTCCGATCATATGGATTACTCCTCGCTTTGCACGTGGGCTTATCTCGGTCTCTCCATTCCCATAATCAGCCCAATGCACTTTTATTAATCCATTTAGTGCTTCCTTGATCCGCCTGCCCGAAGTCCTATAGTGGGACCTTCTGGAAGTGACAAATGGTCTCTTCCAGCTTCGGCCTTAAGCCGATGATTAGCACCTGGACCTGCATCAGACGGACTTGCCTGTGCTCTCATTTGGAGATAATATGTCGTAACTTTTGCCAGAAATCACTTCCTTGCTATCACGAAGATCATGGTCGACATCAAGTCGTCCGAAATGCAAGTTGCGTTTGAAACTTTGTGCGTTAACAGTAGGACGAACTATACCGACAAAAGCTGAAACCGGGAACAATGATGGATTAACACTGGAATTGAGAAAACCAGGGTTTGAGGACTCACACGTAGCCAAGATCGGGAACGAACCAAGACTTCGAAGTGAAGAAACTCACCACGAGCATGACAAGTTTCGAATTGTTGAACTCTATGAGATAAACTCGATAACTTCAAAACTTTTGTAAAAGCTTTCAAATCTGATAATGGGCAAAGGTCCTCACAAATGTTGAGTCATGGTTGTTTTAGTCCGATCACATAGATTAGGCCTCGCTTTGCATGTGGGCTTATCTCGGTCTCTCCATTCCCATAATCAGCCCAATGCTCTTTTATTAATCCATTTAGTGCTTCCTTGAATCGCTTGCCCAAAGTCCAATATTGGGACCTTCCGGAAGTGACAAATGGTCTCTTCTAGCTCCGGCCTTAAGCCGATGATTAGCACCTGGACCTGCAGAAGACGGACTTGCTCTTGCTCTCATCTGGAGACAATATGTCGTAACTTTTGCCAGAAATCACTTCCTTGCTATCACGAAGATCATGGTCGACATCAAGTCATCTGAAATGCAAGTTGCGATTGAAGCTTTGTGCGTTGATCGTAGGACGAACCACACCGATAAGAGCTACGAAACCGGGAATAACGATGGATTAACACTGGAATTGAGAAGACCAAGGTTTGAGGACTCACACGTAGCCAAGATCTGTAACGAACCAAGACTTCAAACTGAAGAAACTCAGCACCACGAGCATGACAAGTTTCGAATTGTTGAACACCACGAGAGAAACTCGACAACCTCAAAACGTTTGTAAAAGCTTTCAAATCTGATAATGGGCAAAAGTCCTCACAAATACTGAGTCATGGTTGTTTTAGTCCGATCACATAGATTAGGCCTCGCTTTGCATGTGGGCTTATCTCGGTCTCTCCATTCCCATAATCAGCCCAATGCGCTTTTATTAATCCATTTAGTGCTTCCTTGAATCGCTTGCCCAAAGTCTAATATTGGGACCTTCCGAAAGTGACAAATGGTCTCTTCTAGCTCCGGCCTTAAGCCGATGATTAGCACCTGGACCTGTAGAAGACGGACTTGCCCTTGCTCTCATTTGGAGATAATATGTCGTAACTTTTGCCAGAAATCACTTCCTTGCTATCACGAAGATCATGGTCGACATCAAGTCATCTGAAATGCAAGCTGCGTTTGAAACTTTGTGCGTTGACAGTAGGACGAACCACACCGATAAGAGGGCTGAAACCGGGAATAACGATGGATTAACACTACAATTGAGAAGACCAAGGTTTGAGGACTCACACGTAGCCAAGATCTGTAACGAACCAAGACTTCAAAGTGAAGAAACTCAGCACCACGAGCATGACAAGTTTCGAATTGTTGAACACCACGAGAGAAACTCGACAACTTCAAAACTTTTGTAAAAGCTTTCAAATCTGATAATGGGCAAAGGTCCTCACAAATGTTAAGTCATGGATGTTTTCGTCCGATCATATGGATTACTCCTCGCTCTGCACGTGGGCTTATCTCGGTCTCTCCATTCCCATAATCAGCCCAATGCTCTTTTATTTATCCATTTAGGGCTCCTCGAATCGCTTGCCCAAAGTCCAATATTGGGACCTTCCGGAAGTGACAAATGGTCTCTTCTAGCTCCGGCCTTAAGCCGATGATTAGCACCTGGACCTGCAGAAGACGGACTTGCTCTTGCTCTCATCTGGAGACAATATGTCGTAACTTTTGCCAGAAATCACTTCCTTGCTATCAAGAAGATCATGGTCGACATCAAGTCGTCCGAAATGCAAGTTGCGATTGAAGCTTTGTGCGTTGATCGTAGGACGAACCACACCGACAAAAGCTACGAAACCGGGAACAATGATGGATTAACACTGGAATTGAGAAAACCAGGGTTTGAGGATTCACACGTAGCCAAGATCGGGAACGAACCAAGACATCGAAGTGAAGAAACTCCGCACCACGTGCATGACAAGTTTCGAATTGTTGAACTCTATGAGATAAACTCGATAACTTCAAAACTTCTGTAAAAGCTTTCAAATCTGATAATGGGCAAAAGTCCTCACAAATACTGAGTCATGGTTGTTTTAGTCCGATCACATAGATTAGGCCTCGCTTTGCATGTGGGCTTATCTCGGTCTCTCCATTCCCATAATCAGCCCAATGCGCTTTTATTAATCCATTTAGTGCTTCCTTGAATCGCTTGCCCAAAGTCTAATATTGGGACCTTCCGAAAGTGACAAATGGTCTCTTCTAGCTCCGGCCTTAAGCCGATGATTAGCACCTGGACCTGTAGAAGACGGACTTGCCCTTGCTCTCATTTGGAGATAATATGTCGTAACTTTTGCCAGAAATCACTTCCTTGCTATCACGAAGATCATGGTCGACATCAAGTCATCTGAAATGCAAGCTGCGTTTGAAACTTTGTGCGTTGACAGTAGGACGAACCACACCGATAAGAGGGCTGAAACCGGGAATAACGATGGATTAACACTACAATTGAGAAGACCAAGGTTTGAGGACTCACACGTAGCCAAGATCTGTAACGAACCAAGACTTCAAAGTGAAGAAACTCAGCACCACGAGCATGACAAGTTTCGAATTGTTGAACACCACGAGAGAAACTCGACAACTTCAAAACTTTTGTAAAAGCTTTCAAATCTGATAATGGGCAAAGGTCCTCACAAATGTTAAGTCATGGATGTTTTCGTCCGATCATATGGATTACTCCTCGCTCTGCACGTGGGCTTATCTCGGTCTCTCCATTCCCATAATCAGCCCAATGCTCTTTTATTTATCCATTTAGGGCCTCCTCGAATCGCTTGCCCAAAGTCCAATATTGGGACCTTCCGGAAGTGACAAATGGTCTCTTCTAGCTCCGGCCTTAAGCCGATGATTAGCACCTGGACCTGCAGAAGACGGACTTGCTCTTGCTCTCATCTGGAGACAATATGTCGTAACTTTTGCCAGAAATCACTTCCTTGCTATCAAGAAGATCATGGTCGACATCAAGTCGTCCGAAATGCAAGTTGCGATTGAAGCTTTGTGCGTTGATCGTAGGACGAACCACACCGACAAAAGCTACGAAACCGGGAACAATGATGGATTAACACTGGAATTGAGAAAACCAGGGTTTGAGGATTCACACGTAGCCAAGATCGGGAACGAACCAAGACATCGAAGTGAAGAAACTCCGCACCACGTGCATGACAAGTTTCGAATTGTTGAACTCTATGAGATAAACTCGATAACTTCAAAACTTCTGTAAAAGCTTTCAAATCTGATAATGGGCAAAAGTCCTCACAAATACTGAGTCATGGTTGTTTTAGTCCGATCACATAGATTAGGCCTCGCTTTGCATGTGGGCTTATCTCGGTCTCTCCATTCCCATAATCAGCCCAATGCGCTTTTATTAATCCATTTAGTGCTTCCTTGAATCGCTTGCCCAAAGTCTAATATTGGGACCTTCCGAAGTGACAAATGGTCTCTTCTAGCTCCGGCCTTAAGCCGATGATTAGCACCTGGACCTGTAGAAGACGGACTTGCCCTTGCTCTCATTTGGAGATAATATGTCGTAACTTTTGCCAGAAATCACTTCCTTGCTATCACGAAGATCATGGTCGACATCAAGTCATCTGAAATGCAAGCTGCGTTTGAAACTTTGTGCGTTGACAGTAGGACGAACCACACCGATAAGAGGGCTGAAACCGGGAATAACGATGGATTAACACTACAATTGAGAAGACCAAGGTTTGAGGACTCACACGTAGCCAAGATCTGTAACGAACCAAGACTTCAAAGTGAAGAAACTCAGCACCACGAGCATGACAAGTTTCGAATTGTTGAACACCACGAGAGAAACTCGACAACTTCAAAACTTTTGTAAAAGCTTTCAAATCTGATAATGGGCAAAGGTCCTCACAAATGTTAAGTCATGGATGTTTTCGTCCGATCATATGGATTACTCCTCGCTCTGCACGTGGGCTTATCTCGGTCTCTCCATTCCCATAATCAGCCCAATGCTCTTTTATTTATCCATTTAGGGCCTCCTCGAATCGCTTGCCCAAAGTCCAATATTGGGACCTTCCGGAAGTGACAAATGGTCTCTTCTAGCTCCGGCCTTAAGCCGATGATTAGCACCTGGACCTGCAGAAGACGGACTTGCTCTTGCTCTCATCTGGAGACAATATGTCGTAACTTTTGCCAGAAATCACTTCCTTGCTATCAAGAAGATCATGGTCGACATCAAGTCGTCCGAAATGCAAGTTGCGATTGAAGCTTTGTGCGTTGATCGTAGGACGAACCACACCGACAAAAGCTACGAAACCGGGAACAATGATGGATTAACACTGGAATTGAGAAAACCAGGGTTTGAGGATTCACACGTAGCCAAGATCGGGAACGAACCAAGACATCGAAGTGAAGAAACTCCGCACCACGTGCATGACAAGTTTCGAATTGTTGAACTCTATGAGATAAACTCGATAACTTCAAAACTTCTGTAAAAGCTTTCAAATCTGATAATGGGCAAAAGTCCTCACAAATACTGAGTCATGGTTGTTTTAGTCCGATCACATAGATTAGGCCTCGCTTTGCATGTGGGCTTATCTCGGTCTCTCCATTCCCATAATCAGCCCAATGCGCTTTTATTAATCCATTTAGTGCTTCCTTGAATCGCTTGCCCAAAGTCTAATATTGGGACCTTCCGAAGTGACAAATGGTCTCTTCTAGCTCCGGCCTTAAGCCGATGATTAGCACCTGGACCTGTAGAAGACGGACTTGCCCTTGCTCTCATTTGGAGATAATATGTCGTAACTTTTGCCAGAAATCACTTCCTTGCTATCACGAAGATCATGGTCGACATCAAGTCATCTGAAATGCAAGCTGCGTTTGAAACTTTGTGCGTTGACAGTAGGACGAACCACACCGATAAGAGGGCTGAAACCGGGAATAACGATGGATTAACACTACAATTGAGAAGACCAAGGTTTGAGGACTCACACGTAGCCAAGATCTGTAACGAACCAAGACTTCAAAGTGAAGAAACTCAGCACCACGAGCATGACAAGTTTCGAATTGTTGAACACCACGAGAGAAACTCGACAACTTCAAAACTTTTGTAAAAGCTTTCAAATCTGATAATGGGCAAAGGTCCTCACAAATGTTAAGTCATGGATGTTTTCGTCCGATCATATGGATTACTCCTCGCTCTGCACGTGGGCTTATCTCGGTCTCTCCATTCCCATAATCAGCCCAATGCTCTTTTATTTATCCATTTAGGGCCTCCTCGAATCGCTTGCCCAAAGTCCAATATTGGGACCTTCCGGAAGTGACAAATGGTCTCTTCTAGCTCCGGCCTTAAGCCGATGATTAGCACCTGGACCTGCAGAAGACGGACTTGCTCTTGCTCTCATCTGGAGACAATATGTCGTAACTTTTGCCAGAAATCACTTCCTTGCTATCAAGAAGATCATGGTCGACATCAAGTCGTCCGAAATGCAAGTTGCGATTGAAGCTTTGTGCGTTGATCGTAGGACGAACCACACCGACAAAAGCTACGAAACCGGGAACAATGATGGATTAACACTGGAATTGAGAAAACCAGGGTTTGAGGATTCACACGTAGCCAAGATCGGGAACGAACCAAGACATCGAAGTGAAGAAACTCCGCACCACGTGCATGACAAGTTTCGAATTGTTGAACTCTATGAGATAAACTCGATAACTTCAAAACTTCTGTAAAAGCTTTCAAATCTGATAATGGGCAAAAGTCCTCACAAATACTGAGTCATGGTTGTTTTAGTCCGATCACATAGATTAGGCCTCGCTTTGCATGTGGGCTTATCTCGGTCTCTCCATTCCCATAATCAGCCCAATGCGCTTTTATTAATCCATTTAGTGCTTCCTTGAATCGCTTGCCCAAAGTCTAATATTGGGACCTTCCGAAAGTGACAAATGGTCTCTTCTAGCTCCGGCCTTAAGCCGATGATTAGCACCTGGACCTGTAGAAGACGGACTTGCCCTTGCTCTCATTTGGAGATAATATGTCGTAACTTTTGCCAGAAATCACTTCCTTGCTATCACGAAGATCATGGTCGACATCAAGTCATCTGAAATGCAAGCTGCGTTTGAAACTTTGTGCGTTGACAGTAGGACGAACCACACCGATAAGAGGGCTGAAACCGGGAATAACGATGGATTAACACTACAATTGAGAAGACCAAGGTTTGAGGACTCACACGTAGCCAAGATCTGTAACGAACCAAGACTTCAAAGTGAAGAAACTCAGCACCACGAGCATGACAAGTTTCGAATTGTTGAACACCACGAGAGAAACTCGACAACTTCAAAACTTTTGTAAAAGCTTTCAAATCTGATAATGGGCAAAGGTCCTCACAAATGTTAAGTCATGGATGTTTTCGTCCGATCATATGGATTACTCCTCGCTCTGCACGTGGGCTTATCTCGGTCTCTCCATTCCCATAATCAGCCCAATGCTCTTTTATTTATCCATTTAGGGCCTCCTCGAATCGCTTGCCCAAAGTCCAATATTGGGACCTTCCGGAAGTGACAAATGGTCTCTTCTAGCTCCGGCCTTAAGCCGATGATTAGCACCTGGACCTGCAGAAGACGGACTTGCTCTTGCTCTCATCTGGAGACAATATGTCGTAACTTTTGCCAGAAATCACTTCCTTGCTATCAAGAAGATCATGGTCGACATCAAGTCGTCCGAAATGCAAGTTGCGATTGAAGCTTTGTGCGTTGATCGTAGGACGAACCACACCGACAAAAGCTACGAAACCGGGAACAATGATGGATTAACACTGGAATTGAGAAAACCAGGGTTTGAGGATTCACACGTAGCCAAGATCGGGAACGAACCAAGACATCGAAGTGAAGAAACTCCGCACCACGTGCATGACAAGTTTCGAATTGTTGAACTCTATGAGATAAACTCGATAACTTCAAAACTTCTGTAAAAGCTTTCAAATCTGATAATGGGCAAAAGTCCTCACAAATACTGAGTCATGGTTGTTTTAGTCCGATCACATAGATTAGGCCTCGCTTTGCATGTGGGCTTATCTCGGTCTCTCCATTCCCATAATCAGCCCAATGCGCTTTTATTAATCCATTTAGTGCTTCCTTGAATCGCTTGCCCAAAGTCTAATATTGGGACCTTCCGAAAGTGACAAATGGTCTCTTCTAGCTCCGGCCTTAAGCCGATGATTAGCACCTGGACCTGTAGAAGACGGACTTGCCCTTGCTCTCATTTGGAGATAATATGTCGTAACTTTTGCCAGAAATCACTTCCTTGCTATCACGAAGATCATGGTCGACATCAAGTCATCTGAAATGCAAGCTGCGTTTGAAACTTTGTGCGTTGACAGTAGGACGAACCACACCGATAAGAGGGCTGAAACCGGGAATAACGATGGATTAACACTACAATTGAGAAGACCAAGGTTTGAGGACTCACACGTAGCCAAGATCTGTAACGAACCAAGACTTCAAAGTGAAGAAACTCAGCACCACGAGCATGACAAGTTTCGAATTGTTGAACACCACGAGAGAAACTCGACAACTTCAAAACTTTTGTAAAAGCTTTCAAATCTGATAATGGGCAAAGGTCCTCACAAATGTTAAGTCATGGATGTTTTCGTCCGATCATATGGATTACTCCTCGCTCTGCACGTGGGCTTATCTCGGTCTCTCCATTCCCATAATCAGCCCAATGCTCTTTTATTTATCCATTTAGGGCCTCCTCGAATCGCTTGCCCAAAGTCCAATATTGGGACCTTCCGGAAGTGACAAATGGTCTCTTCTAGCTCCGGCCTTAAGCCGATGATTAGCACCTGGACCTGCAGAAGACGGACTTGCTCTTGCTCTCATCTGGAGACAATATGTCGTAACTTTTGCCAGAAATCACTTCCTTGCTATCAAGAAGATCATGGTCGACATCAAGTCGTCCGAAATGCAAGTTGCGATTGAAGCTTTGTGCGTTGATCGTAGGACGAACCACACCGACAAAAGCTACGAAACCGGGAACAATGATGGATTAACACTGGAATTGAGAAAACCAGGGTTTGAGGATTCACACGTAGCCAAGATCGGGAACGAACCAAGACATCGAAGTGAAGAAACTCCGCACCACGTGCATGACAAGTTTCGAATTGTTGAACTCTATGAGATAAACTCGATAACTTCAAAACTTCTGTAAAAGCTTTCAAATCTGATAATGGGCAAAAGTCCTCACAAATACTGAGTCATGGTTGTTTTAGTCCGATCACATAGATTAGGCCTCGCTTTGCATGTGGGCTTATCTCGGTCTCTCCATTCCCATAATCAGCCCAATGCGCTTTTATTAATCCATTTAGTGCTTCCTTGAATCGCTTGCCCAAAGTCTAATATTGGGACCTTCCGAAAGTGACAAATGGTCTCTTCTAGCTCCGGCCTTAAGCCGATGATTAGCACCTGGACCTGTAGAAGACGGACTTGCCCTTGCTCTCATTTGGAGATAATATGTCGTAACTTTTGCCAGAAATCACTTCCTTGCTATCACGAAGATCATGGTCGACATCAAGTCATCTGAAATGCAAGCTGCGTTTGAAACTTTGTGCGTTGACAGTAGGACGAACCACACCGATAAGAGGGCTGAAACCGGGAATAACGATGGATTAACACTACAATTGAGAAGACCAAGGTTTGAGGACTCACACGTAGCCAAGATCTGTAACGAACCAAGACTTCAAAGTGAAGAAACTCAGCACCACGAGCATGACAAGTTTCGAATTGTTGAACACCACGAGAGAAACTCGACAACTTCAAAACTTTTGTAAAAGCTTTCAAATCTGATAATGGGCAAAGGTCCTCACAAATGTTAAGTCATGGATGTTTTCGTCCGATCATATGGATTACTCCTCACTCTGCACGTGGGCTTATCTCGGTCTCTCCATTCCCATAATCAGCCCAATGCTCTTTTATTTATCCATTTAGTGCCTCCTCGAATCGCTTGCCCAAAGTCCTATAATGGGACTACATCAAGTCGTCTGAAAGGCAAGTTGCGTTTCAAACTTTGTGCGTTGACATTAGGACGAACCACACTGACAAAAGCTTTGAAAACGGGAACAACGATGGATTTACACTAGAATTGAGAAGACCAAGGTTTGAGGATTCACACGTAGCCAAGATCTGGAACAAACCAAGACTTCGAAGTGAAGAAACTCTGCACCACTAGCATGACAAGTTTCGAATTGTTGAACGCCATGAGATAAACTCGATAACTTCAAAACTTCTGTAAAAGCTTTCAAATCTGATAATGGGCAAAGGTCCTCACAAATGCTGAGTCATGGTTGTTTTAGTTCGATCATATGGATTAGGCGTCGCTTCACACGTGGGCTTATCTCAGTCTCTCCATTCCCATAATCAGCCCAATGCTCTTTTATTAAACCTTGTAGTTGCTTCCTTGAATTGCTTGCCCAAAGTCACATAATGGTACCTACCGGAAGTGACAAATGGTCTCTTCTAGCTCCGGCCTTAAGCCGATGATTAGCACTTGGACCTGCAGAAGACGGACTTACCCTTGCTCTCATCTGGAGACAATATGTCGTAACTTTTGCCAAAAATCACTTCCTTGCTATCAAAAAGATCATGGTCGACATGAAGTCGTCCGAAATGCAAGTTGCAATTGAAACTTCGTGCGTTGACAGTAGGACGAATCACACCGACAAAAGCTATGAAACCGGGAACAATGATGGATTAACACTAGAATTGAGAAAACCAGGGTTTGACGATTCACACGTAGCCAAGATCGGGAACGAACCAAGACTTCGAAGTGAAGAAACTCCGCACCACGTGCATGACAAGTTTCGAATTGTTGAACTCTATGGGATAAACTCGATAACTTCAAAAGTTCTATAAAAGCTTTCAAATCTAATAATGGGCAAAGGTCGTCACAAATGTTGAGTCATGGATGTTTTAGTCCGATCACATGGATTAGGCCTCGCTCTTCAAGTGGGCTTATCTCGGTCTCTCCATTCCCATACTCAGCCCATTGCTCTTTTATTAATCCACTTAGTGCTTCCATGAATCGCTTGCCCAAAGTCCTATAATGGGACCTTCCGGAAGTGAAAAATGGTCTCTTCTATCTCCGACCTTAAGCCGACGATTAGCACCTGGACCTGCATGAGACGGACTTGCCCTTGCTCCCATCTGGAGAAAATATGTCGTAACTTTTGCCAGAAATCACTTCCTTGCTATCCTGAAGATCATGGTCAACATGAAGTCATCTGAAATGCAAGTTGCATTTGAAACTTTGTGCGTTGACAGTAGGACGAACCACACTGACAAAAGGGATGAAACCGGGAACAACGATGGATTAATACTAGAATTGAGAAGACCAAGGTTTGAGGATTCACACGTATCCAAGATCTGGAATGAACCAAGACTTCAAAGTGAAGAAACTCCGCACCACGAGCATGACAAGTTTCGAATTATTGAACGCCATGAGATAAACTCGATAACTTCAAAACTTCTGTAAAAGTTTTCAAATCTGATAATGGGCAAAGGTCCTCACAAATGCTGAGTCATGGATGTTTTCGTCCGATCACATGGATTACGCCTCGCTCTGCACGTGGGCTTATCTCGTTCTCTCCATTCCCATAATCAGCCCAATGCTCTTTTATTTATCCATTTAGTGCTTCCTCGAATCGCTTGCCCAAAGTCCTATAATGGGACCTTCCGGAGGTGGCAAATGGTCTCTTCTAGCTCCAGCCTTAAACCGACGAATAGCACCTAGGCCTGCATCAAACGGACTTGCCCTTACTTTCATCTGGAGACAATATGTTGTAACTTTTTCCAAAAATCACTTCCTTGCTATCACAAAGATCATGGTCGAAATGTAGTCGTCTGAAATGCAAGTTGCGTTTGAAACTTTGTGCGTTGACATTAGGACGAACCACACCGACAAAAGCTTTTAAACCAGGAACAACGATGGATTAACACTAGAATTGAGAAGACCAAGGTTTGAGGATTCACACGTAGCCAAGATTTGGAATGAACCAAGACTTCGAAGTGAAGAAACTCCGCACCAGGAGCATGACAAGTTTTGAATTGTTGAACGCCATGAGATAAACTCGATAACTTCAAAACTTCTGTAAAAGCATTGAAATCTGATAATGGGCAAAGGTCCTCACAAATGCTGAGTCATGGTTGTTTTAGTCCGATCACATGGATTAGGCCTCGCTCTCAACGTTGGCTTATCTCGGTCTCTCCATTCCCAGAATCTGCCCAATGCTCTTTTACTAATCCATTTAGTGCTTCCTTGAATCACTGACCCAAAGTCCCATAATGGGACCTTTCGGAATTGGCAAATGGTCTCTTCTAGCTCCGGCCTTAAGCCGATGATTAGCACCTGGACCTGCATCAAACAAACTTCCCCTTGCTCTCATCTGGAGAAAATATGTCGTAACTTTTGCCAGAAATCACTTCCTTGCTATCACAAAGATCATGGTCAACATCAAGTTGTCTGAAATGCAAGTTGCGTTCGAAACTTTGTGCATTGACAGTAGGACAAACCACACCGACAAAAGGGATGAAACCGAGAACAACGATGGATTAACACTAGAATTGAGAAGACCAGGGTTTGAGGATTCACACGTAGCCAAGATCTAAAACGAACCAAGACTTCGAAGTGAAGAAACTCCGCACCACGAGCATGGCAAGTTTCGAATTACTGAACACTACGAGATGAACTCGATAACTTCAAAACTTCTGTAAAAGCTTTCAAATCTGATAATGGGCAAAGGTCCTCACAAATGCTGAGTCATGGATGTGTTTCTTCCGTTCACATGGATTACGCCTCGCTCTGCACGTGGGCTTATCTCAGTCTCTCCATTCTCATAATTAGCCCAATGCTCTTTTATTTATCCATTTAGTGCTTCCCTGTATCGCTTGCCCAATGTCCTATAATGGGACTTTCCAGAAGTGACAAATGTTCTCTTCTAGCTCCAGCCTTAAACCGACGATTAGCACCTGGGCCTGCATCAGACGAACTTGCCCTTACTCTCATCTGGAGACAATATGATGTAACTTTTGCCAAAAATCACTTCCTTGCTATCACAAAGATCATGGTCGACATCAAGTCGTCTGAAATGCAAGTTGCTTTTGGAACTTTGTGCATTGACAATAGGACAAACCACACTGACAAAAGCTATGAAACTGGGAACAATGATGGATTAACACTAGAATTGAGAAGACTAAGGTTTGAGGATTCACACGTAGCCAAGATCTGGAACGAACCAAGACTTCGAAGTGAAAAAACTCCGCACCACGAGCATGAAAAGTTTCAAATTGTTGAACACCATGAGATAAACTCGATAACTTCAAAACTTCTATAAAAGCTTTGAAATCAGATAATTGGCAAAGGTCCTCACAAATGCTGAGTTATGGTTGTTTTAGTCCGATCACAGGGATTAGGCCTCGCTCTCCACGTGGGCTTATCTCGGTCTCTCCATTCCCATAATCATCCCAATGCTCTTTTATTAATCCATTTAGTGCTTCCTTGAATCGCTTGCCAAAGTCCCATAACGGGACCTTTCGGAAGTGACAAATGGTCTCTTCTATCTCCGCCCTTAAGCTGATGATTAGCACCTGGACCTACTTCAAATGGACTTGCCCTTGCTCTCATCTGGAGACAATATGTCGTAACTTGTGCCAGAAATCACTTCCTTGCTATCACGAAGATCATGGTCGACATGAAGTCGTCCGAAATGCAAGTTGCATTTGAAACTTTGTGCGTTGACAGTAGGACGAACCACATCAACAAAAGCTATGAAACCGGGAGCAACGATGGGTAGAACACTAGAATTGAGAAGACCAAGGTTTGAGGATTCACACGTCACCAAGATCTGGAACGAACCAAGACTTTGAAGTGAAGAAACTCCGTACCACGAGCATGACATGTTTCGAATTGTTGTACGCCATGTGATGTGACCCAAGATACGAGCTCGAAGAATGAAAATCAAAGTCTTTCAAGGACCAATGACGATAAGCTCAAGTGAGACGAAATGGATGGCAGGGATATGCATACAAGTGACGAGCAAGCTAAATGACTCAACATTATCCATGATGTTTCCAAAATAGACAAATGATGAAGGCCACATATTTTAGCTGAATGTCAGGAGTGAAAGTGCTTCAAGAAACATATTTCAGTTGAATATCAAGAGGGAAAGTATTTGAAGAAATATATCTCAACTAGATATAATGGGGAAGAATATCATCAAGAAAGGAAGTTGAGAGAATTAAAGAGGCAAGAGAAGCACAAGGTAATGCTGATATATTGAAGTTATCCATAAGAATATATCACTTTCCTCTTTTAGCAAATAGAGTATATTTCCTTCCCCTTTATTTACTTTAGAAGATATTGGTAATATTTTGTAATTTCTCTGGGATAACACTTAGATTTGCTTTCTAATTAGTTTCCTATCCTATGAGAACCATTCAGGAAGGTTATTTTTCATGTAATATTGCACTTTGGCCTATTTAAAGGCTGATGCTTATCTTTGGATGCATGGTGGATCAGTTTATTCATCAATAAAGTGTGAGATTTTTATTCTCTTTGGTTCTTTGAAGAACTATTCGAACTTATCAGAGAATTCCATGGCGTTCATCCCCGACTTATCATCAACCCTTCCATAGTTGATTGTGGCGTCTTCACCATACCAAGGTTCTTACCTCTTTATAGGTAATGGGTCAAGGTTACATCATCTGAGCTTGTCAAGGACACGGCCCCTGGAGACCTTAGTCGTATACGAGTTTCATCACGTGTTAGTGAGGTTCTTAACATATTTGATATTGGGTCTCATCATGTTGTTGGCGAGGTTCGCATCATTTGGTATCAGAGCCAACGTTCTAAGTCAGGTTCAATCTATCCTTTTTGTTTTTCTTTGTTTTCCTCTATTTTCCTTCATCTTCATTGTCTTTCTTTATCTTCTTTCTTTTCTATTATCTTCTTGAGAAAAAGTTAAAAAAAAAAAGTAGTGGTAGAGAAAAGGAAAAGGTAGCAGAAAAAAAAGAAGCAACGAAAAAGAAAGAAAAGTTGCAAAATAAAAAAAAGTAAAAAAAAAGAAGAAGAATCAGCAACCAATGAAAGCAAAAAAAAAGTAGAAGAAGTGAGACATTGAACAAGTTGAAGAATTATTTGTCCATTCATAGAGCTATCAACATCTTCGTACTCAAAGTTGTTTCTTTCAACTGGTCTATCGTTCTCTGGGTCATTATTGACTTCATCTTGCTCCATGTCTCAATGGGTCGCCCTCCATTCTGTCTCCTACTTGTAATAATCCGATCCCACCAAATAATAGCATAGTAAGAGAATTGAAATGAAGCAAGCTGTACCTTTTTCCTTTCAGAGTAATTGTGATGATTGAAGACAATCTCCATTCTTTCCTCCCACAAAAGATAAGCTTCGGGGTCATTTTTGCCTTGGAAAGTTGGAAACTTCACTTTTATGTCACGGAGATCATTGTTCCACCTTGGTCTTCTCAATTCTTTATCTTCATATGGAAGCTGAAAGCTTTTTCTTTTTACTTCATCCTCAATTCGATCTATCTTCTTATGGATTTGTTTGAATTCAGCTCTCATCATCCTCCCAACCTCATGTACATATGCTTGTCGTTGTACATCTTCGAATGCGCTTTCTTCTTGACAGGGTGACATGATGAGAATGGGCAACAGATATTAGGACCTCACAAGCACTCTCTCACGTGTTTCACTCAAGAATATGTTCACTCAATTCACTCGTGGTTGCACTCGATTGGCTTTTACCCTCTAATAATCTCACCACCCTTGCCTTTTTCCACTCATATATCCTCTTTCAGTTCTTTTTGAACTACCACGACTTCACCAAGATTTGAAAGAAGAGAATAGGGTCGAGTTCCAAAGTAACGAAGATCAAGACAAATAAGGCTATTACGGACAAGAGAATGATAGACCAGTTGAAAGAAACAACTTTGAGTACGAAGATGTTGATAGCTCTATGAATGGACAAATAATTCTTCAACTTGTTCAATGTCTCACTTCTTCTACTTTTTTTTTGCTTTCTTTGGTTGCTAATTCTTCTTCTTTTTTTACTTTTTTTATTTTGCAACTTTTCTTTCTTTTTCGTTGCTTCTTTTTTTCCTGCTACCTTTTTCTTTTCTCTGCCACTACTTTTTTTTTTTTAACTTTTTCTCAAGAAGATAATAGAAAAGAAAGAAGATAAAGAAAGACAATGAAAATGAAGGAAAATAGAGGAAAACAAAGAAAAACAAAAAGGATAGATTGAACCTGACTTAGAATGTTGGCTCTGATACCAAATGATGCGAACCTCGCCAACAACGTGATGAGACCCAATATCAAATATGATAAGAACCTCACCAACACGTGATGAAACCCGTCTACGACTAAGGTGTCCAGGGACCGTGTCCTTGACAAGCTCAGATGATGGAACCTTAACCCATTACCTATAAAGAGGTAAGAACCTTGGTATGGTGAAGACGCCACAATCAACTATGGAAGGGTTGATGATAAGTCGAGGATGAACGCCACGGAATTCTTCGATAAGTTCGAATAGTTCTTCAAAGAACAAAAGAGAATAAAAATCTCACACTTTATTGATGAATAAACTGATCCTCCATGCGTCCAAAGATAAACACCAGCCTTTAAATAGGCCAAAGTGCAATATTACATGAAAAATAACCTTCCTGAATGGTTCTCATAGGATAGGAAACTAATTAGAAAGCAAATCTAAGTGTTATCCCGGAAAAATTACAAAATATTACCAATATCTTCTAAAGTAAATAAAGGGGAAGGAAATATACTCTATTTGCTAAAAGAGGAAAGTGATATATTCTTGTAGATAACTTCAATATATCAGCATTACCTTGTGCTTCTCTTGCCTCTTTGGTTCTCTCAACTTCCTTTCTTGATGATATTCTTCCCCATTATATCTAGTTGAGATATATTTCTTCAAATACTTTCCCTCTTGACATTCAGCTGAAATATGTTTCTGAAGCACTTTCACTCCTGACATTCAACTAAAAAATGTGGCCTTCATCATTTGTCTAATTTGGAAATATCATGGATAATGTTGAGTCATTTAGCTTGCTCGTCACTTATATGCAAATCCATGCCATCCATTTCGTCTCACTTGAGTTCTCGTCATTGGTCCTTGAAAGACTTTGATTTTCATTCTTCGAGCTCGTATCTTGGATCACATCACATGGCGTTCAACAATTCGAAACTTTTCATGCTCGTGGTATAGAGTTTCTTCACTTCGAAGTCTTGGTTCGTTCCAGATCTCGGTGACGTGTGAATCCTCAAACCCTGGTCTTCTCAATTCTATTGTTCTATCCATCGTTGTTCTCGGTTTCATAGCTTTTGTCGATGTGGTCCGTCCTACTATCAACGCACAAAGTTACAAATGCAACTTGCATTTCGGATGACTTCATGTCGACCATGATTTTCGTGATAGCAAGGAAGTGATTTTTGGCACAAGTTAGAACATACTGTCTCCAGATGAGAGCAAGGGCAAGTCCGTCTGATGCAGGTTCAGGTGCTAATCATCAACTTGAGGCCGGAGCTAGAAGAGACCATTTGTCACTTCCGAAAGGTCCCATTATGGGACTTTGGGCAAGCCATTCAAGGAAGCACTAAATTGATTAATAAAAGAGCATTGGGCTGATTATGGGAATGGAGAGACCGAGATAAGCCCACGTGGAGAGCGAGGCCTAATCAATGTGATCGGACTAAAACAACCATGACTCAGCATTTGTGAGGACCTTTGCCCATTATCAGATTTGAAAGCTTTTACAGAAGTTTTGAAGTTATCGAGTTTATCTCATGGCGTTCAACAATTCGAAACTTGTCATGCTCGTGGTGCGGAGTTCCTTAACTTCGAAGTCTTGGTTCGCTCCAAATCTTGGTTACGTGTGAATCCTCAAACCTTTGTCTTCTCAATTCTAGTGTTAATCCATCGTTATTCCCAGTTTCATAGCTATTGTCAGTGTGGTTCGTCATAATGTCAACGCACAAAGTTTCAAATGCAACTTGCATTTCAGACGACTTGATGTTGACCATGATCATTGTGATAGCAAGGAAGTGATTTTTGGCAAAAGTTACAACATATTTTCTCCAGATGAGAGTAAGGGCAAGTCCGTCTGATGCAGGCCCAGGTGCTAATCGTCGGTTTAAGGCTGGAGCTAGAAGAGACCATTTGTCACTTCCGGAAGGTCCCATTATAGGACTTTGGGCAAGCGATTCAAGGAAGCACTAAATGGATAAATAAAAGAGCATTGGGCTGATTATGGGAATGGAGAGACCGAGATAAGCCCACGTGCAGAGCGAGGCGTAATCCATGTGATCGGACGAAATCATCCATGACTCAGCATTTGTGAGTACCTTTGCCCATTATCAGATTTGAAAGCTTTTACAGAATTTTTGAACTTATCGAGTTTATCTCGTTGCGTTCAACAATTCGAAACTTGTCATGCTCGTGGTGCGGAGTTTCTTCACTTCGAAGTCTTGGTTCGTTCCAGATCTTAGCTACGTGTGAATCCTCAAACCCTAGTCTTGTCAATTCTAGTGTTAATCCATCGTTGTTGCTGGTTTCATCCCTTTTGTTGGTGTGGTTAGTCCTACTATCGACGCACAAAGTTTCAAACGCAACTTGCATTTCAGACGACATGATGTCGACCATGATCTTCGTGATAGCAAGGAAGTGATTTCTGGCAAAAGTTACAACATATTTTCTCCAGATGAGAGCAAGGGCAAGCCCATCTGATGCAGATCCAGGTGCTAATCCTCGGCTTAAGGCCGGAGCTAGAAGAGACCATATGCCACTTCCGAAAGGTCCCATTATGGGTCTTTGGGCAAGCGATTCAAGAAAGCACTAAATGGATTAATAAAAGAGCATTGGGCTGATTATGGGAATGGAGAGACCGAGATAAGCCCATGTGGAGAGCGAGGCCTAATCCATGTGATCGGACTAAAACAACCATTACTCAGCATTTGTGAGGACCTTTGCCCATTATCAGATTTGAAAGCTTTTGCAGAAGTTTTGAAGTTATCGAGTTTATCCCATGGTGTTCAACAATTCGAAACTTGTCTTGCTCGTGGTGTGGAGTTTCTTCACTTCGAAGTCTTGGTTCCTTCCAGATCTTGGCTACGTGTGAATCTTCAAACCTTGGTCTTCTCAATTCTAGTGTTAATCAGTCGTTGTTCCTGGTTTCATAGCTTTTGTCGGTGTGATTCGTCCTATTGTCAACGCACAAAGTTTCAAACGCAAGTTGCTTTTCAGACGACTTGATGTCGACCATGATCTTTGTGATAGCAAGGAAGTGATTTTTGGCAAAAGTTACAACATATTGTTTCCAGATGAGAGTAAGGGCAAGTTCGTCTAATGCAGGCTCAGGTGCTGATCGTTGGTTTAAGGCTGGAGCTAGAAGAGGCCATTTGTGACTTCCGGTAGGTGCCATTATAGGACTTTCGGCAAGCGATTCAAGGAAGCACTAAATGGATAAATAAAAGAGCATTGGGCTGATTATGGGAATGGAGAGACCGAGATAAGCCCACGTGCAGAGCGTGGCGTAATCCATGTGATCGGACGAAAACATCCATCACTCAGCATTTGTGAGGACCATTGCCCATTATCAGATTTGAAAGCTTTTACAGAAGTTTTGAAGTTATCGAGTTCATCTCGTGGCGTTCAACAATTCGAAACTTGTCATGCTCGTGGTGCGGAGTTTCTTCACTTCGAAGTCTTAGTTCGTTCCAGATCTTGGCTACGTGTGAATCCTCAAACCCTGGTCTTCACAATTCTAGTGTTAATCCATTGTTGTTCCCGGTTTCATAGCTTTTGTCGGTGTGGTTCGTCCTACTGTCAATGCACATAGTTTCAAACGCAACTTGCATTTCGGATGACTCATGTCGACCTTGATCTTCGTGATAGCAAGGAAGTGATTTCTGGCAGAAGTTACGACATATTGAACCTAGCTGAGAGCAAGGGCAAGTTCGTCTGATGCAGGTCCAGGTGCTAATCATCGACTTCAGGCCAGAGCTAGAACAGACTATTTGTCACTTCCGAAAGGTCCCATTACAGAACTTTGGGCAAGCGGATCAAGGTAGCACAAAATGGATTAATAAAAGAGCATTGGGCTCATTATGGGAATGCAGAGACCGAGATAAGCCCACCTGCAAAGCAAGGCCTAATCCATGTTATCGGACTAAAACAACCATAACTTAGCATTTGTGAGGACCTTTGCCCATTATCAGATTTGAAAGCTTTTACAGAAGTTTTGAAGTTGTCGAGTTTATCTCATGGCGTTTAACAATTCGAAACTTGTCATGCTCGTGGCGCAGAGTTTCTTCACCTCGAAGTCTTGGTTCAGTCCAGATCTTGGCTACGTGTGAATCCTCAAACCCTGGTGTTCTCAATTCTAGTGTTCTATCCATCATTGTTCCCGGTTTCATAGCTTTTGTCGGTGTGGCTCGTCCTACTATGAATGCACAAAGTTTCAAACGCAACTTGCATTTCGGATGACTTCATGTCGACCTTGATCTTCGTGATAGCAAGGAAGTGATTTCTAGTAGAAGTTACGACATATTGTCCCCAGCTGAGAGCAAAGGCAAGTTCGTCTGATGTAGGTTTTAGCCCCTTAATGCTCCGACATCGATATCCGGCTGGGATGCTAAGTCCCTCAGTAGCATTCCAGCCATGCTATGTGCTACAGGGAAAACTGTGGTTCAGTCGTGTGGCGGCGCTACGAGTTCCAGCGACGGGAATCTGGTGTAAAATTCCCTGGCAGCAATATCACCTGCTACGAAAGGCAAGAACTTAAAATAAGCTCTTTAGGGGGGTATGTGGTGGCAGCCTCCCTCGGTACCAAGGTGTGGGGTGTGGATGCACATCCACGGTAGCGTGCTGGGATGCTCGTGTGCGCAACGGCACGAGCGTGGTACCGTGTGGCGATGGATGATCGTCACGGTGATCGATCGGGATCGATCACGGAGCGGGATGCTCGATCAGAGGATCGTTGGGTGTCACGATCCACGGCTGGAATTCATGGCGGTGTTGCTCGATCAGGTGTTCGGTATGTTGCTCGATTATTGATCTACTGACAGCTTGGCTATGTTCGATTAGGTGCTCGGTCAGTGCTCGAGCAAGCCTCGTGGCGGACACGGTAGCGTGCTAGCACAAGGGGCACGCTACCATGCTGGTGACCTCGTGGCGGGATACCGTGGCGGGTACCGTAGCGTGGCAGGATACCGTAGCGTGGCGGGATACCGTGGTGGGTACCGTAGCGTGGCAGGATGCTGTAGCGTGGCGGGATACCGTGGCGGATGCTGTAGCATGGCGGGATACCGTGGCGGATACCGTAGCGTGCTAGCGCTAGCAGCACGCTACGTCGCTAGCAACCTTGTAGCGGGTACCGTGGCGGATACCGTGGCGTGCTAGCGGTAGTAGCACGCTACCACGCGGCGATGATGGGCAACACGCTGCTAGCTACGTGACCACGTGCTAGCAGCATACCAAGTGATGGTGGCTGAACCATGGGCACATGCTCGGTACATGTGACCCAACTGAGTGTGGGTGGCACTGAGGTGGACTCGATGGACCATGACGGTGCGGACCATGGGATGGCGTTGACCCGTTGACCGAAGTGGCGTTGACCGTTGACCGGGCGGTTGTCCAATCCCGAAGCAGTTACCTGGCAGTTCTATGTGTCTTGTAACTTCTCTGGCAGTTGTGCTTGTCTGTGATTGGTTGGTAATTTCGGGTCCCTGTGTAAATGTCTAAATTCGGCCATAGGCAGAAGGCAGACAACACTCAGTGAGAGTGAAGAACAGAGTGGGAATTCTCCTGTTCGAGTGAGTGCTCTTGTATCACGGGATTTGGGAGTGCTTGTGTAAGGGTTTTATTTCAGACTCGTGTATCCAATTTTGTGAATGGAAGAGTTATGATTTCCCTTACTCGTGTTGCTCGTTTCTGATCATTGTTGCTTAACCTCAATTGATCGATCTTGATTCGTGTGTTGGCTTGGTTGGCTAAGGGCGCTGTGGTCGCTTAGCACCATCACAGAGCGGAAAAATTCGGTGTGATTTTCGACCCTGTGACAGTTGGTATCAGAGCACGGTTCAGTGCGGATTTGAGGATTTGGCAACAGTTTCGGCATTGCTGATTGATGCTGCGCATGGATGCGCTTAGGGAACGAGTTTCGGCTCTGGAAGCGACCCCGGTGATCTGGGTTCGGCGGATGGAACAATGGCAGATGTGCTGGCATTGTTGCGGGCAGAAGTAACTCAGATGAAGGAGGATGTTGTTCTCCTACGTCGGGCACTCGCCAGTGGTGTGGCGGAGCCTGAGGGATCGCGAGCCAAGGTGAAGGTGCCAGAACCGAAAGCCTTCAATGGCACCAGAAGTTCCAAGGATTTGGAGAACTTCTTATGGGACATCGAGCACTACTTTGATGCTGTTCGTATTCCTGAAGGCGAGAGAGTCTCGATGGCAGTCATGTACCTGTCGGGGGATGCAAAACTGTGGTGGCGGACCCGTGAGCAAGATGTGGAATCTGGCGGGCGACCACAACTCAGAGACTGGTCATCTCTGAAGCGGGAATTGAAGGAGTAGTTCCTCCCCACTAACTCCTCGTGGGCTGCTCGTGAGGCACTGTGCAACCTCAAACAGATAGGTTCGGTTCGAGACTATGTGAAGGAATTTAGTTCCTTGATGCTGGACGTGACAGGAATGTCCGAAGTGGACAAATTATTTAACTTCATGCGGGGTTTGAAGTCGTGGGCACAGTTGGAACTTCGAAGGCAGGGAGTGCAGGATCTCCCCACTGCCATGGCAAAGGCAGATGCGTTGATCGATTTGCAGGTATCTAAGACTGACGATGGCAAGTCAAAGAAGGATGGCAAATCGAAAGACAAAGCCTCGAAGGGTGGCAAACCTACTGGGAAGTCCAATAAGGCAAAGAAGCCATCGAAGGGTGAGAAAGGCAAGGAAAAAGCTTCCAGTTCCAATACGAAATGGAAGGATCCAAAGAAGCACCCTGGCTGTTTCATTTGCAACGGACCACATCGTGCCCAAGACTGTCCCAAGAAGGAGAAACTCTCGGCATTGGTGAATCAGTCAGATGATTCTGATGATGGTGGGAACAGAACGAAGGTGGCCCCTTTGCAGGTTCTCGGTGCTGTGCGTGCTGGGAAAAAGACACGTTCTGGAAGCGGATTGACCTATGTCCCGATGGAACTGAACTCCAGGGAGATTGTGGCAATGGTGGACACTGGCGCCACACACAACTTCTTGTCTGATCGAGTTGTGAACACTCTGGGATTGAGCGTGAAGAAGCAGAATCACCGCATTAAGGCAGTGAATTCCCAGAGTCGACCAATCCTTGGCATGGCAAAGGATGTGCGGGTTCGGATCGGTGAATGGACGGGACTTCTGGATGTCATGGTCATTCCCATGGATGACTTTGATGTGATATTGGGTAACGATTTCTTTGAGCGTGCTAATGTAGCTGTTCACCCGAATCTATCTGGATTGATGATCGCAGATCCAAAGAAACCTTGTTTCGTGCAAGGGTTCAAGGAGTTGAACCAGTCAGAGAGGATTCCTGTTGAGAATGTCTCAGCTATGCAGTTGGCCAAAGGGTGGAAGAAAGGTCATCCGACCTACCTGGCGACGATATATGCTGTGGAACCGGAGGAACATGTAGATACCAGGGTTCCAGAGCAGGTGGAAGCATTCTTGAACGAGTTCAAGGATGTGTTGCCCAAAGATTTACCTAAGGGCTTACCACCAAGGCGAGCGGTGGATCATAAGATTGAATTGATGCCGGGCACGAAGCCTCCTGCCCGGGCTCCCTACCGAATGTCGCCTAAAGAACTGGAGGAGTTGTGATTGCAACTCACGGAGTTGTTGGACTCGGGGAAGATTCAGCCCTCAAAAGCTCCTTATGGTGCTCCTGTGTTGTTTCAGGGAAAGCAGGACGGATCTCTACGACTGTGCGTAGATTATCGTGGGCTGAATAAAGTGACCATCAAAAACAAGTATCCGGTGCCCCTGATCGCAGATTTGTTTGATCGTCTCTGCGGGGCAGAATACTTCACGAAGCTGGATTTACGCTCTGGTTACTGGCAAGTCCGCATTGCGGAAGGCGATGAGGCAAAAACAACAATGGTAACCCTGGATGATTGTCACGATGATCGAT
>CM075295.1:12266155-12278655 GCA_037672795.1 Lagerstroemia speciosa
AACCGCCCTTAACAGCGAAAGAGATGGCATCCCTCTTCATAGGAACGCTACGTGCACCATTCTACACCCACATGCTCAGTCAAACTTCAACAACATTTGCAGACCTCATTGAGGTCGGAGAGCGGGTGGAGAAAGGTATTCGTGAAGGGAAGGTTCCGGACCCCTCAAGACATCATCCTCAGAAGCTTTTAAAAGGCCAAACCCACCAAAGAAGAATGGAAAAGAGACGACGTGAACACGGTTTATCAAGCACCACCACATGTCCCCCAACTCAGATCACGTACCCTCAGGCAGGTCCACCAGTGCAACCTGTAGCACCCAAGAATGTTGTTGTCACAAACAACGGAGCAAATCAGCAAAGGAGGCCTCCAAGGCAATTTACCCCACTACCTATCCCACTGTCGCAACTATTTCGAGTACTCAAGGAGAAGGGATATGTCGTGGGTGAGAATTGTCGGCCTGGATTCGTAACTCGCAATCAGGACCCGAATGCAGAATGTGAGTTCCACTTGGGTTTTCGTGGGCATTCGACTGATAATTGCCCAAGGCTGAAGCATGTGGTCCAAAACCTCATAGATGAAGGCAAATTAGCCTTCAATGCAGTGCAGCCACCCAATGTCAACTCCAATCCACTACCAGCTCATACCTCCACTTCACATCAGACTATCAACATGTTGGAGGCTTGCTCTCGGGAAGTTCCCAAAGAAGGATTGGTGGCCATGTTGACAAAATTGGTCATTGACTATGTCCCTGCTGAAACACCTCCGGTTGTCAAAAATGCTCCTATGTGTTGAGGTCCCGGCTCCCTTTCCTTATGAAGATAACAAAAGGGTACCCTGGATCTATGAAGCAAGAGTCGTAGGTGCCAGCGAGGACAAGGAAGTGCTAGGAGTGACACGCTCTGGTCGTTGCTACATCACGCCGGACCCACAAAGCAAGGGGAAGACGGTGACAGAAGAGGTGCCCAAGAAGAAGGTGACGACGAGGAAGCCGCGGCCTTTATGAAAGTGATCAAGGCCAATGAGTACAAGATAGTTGAGCAAATGGGCAAAACTCCTGCTCAGATCTCTCTTCTTGCACTCCTTTTGAATTCTGAACCACACAGGGAGGCTCTTCTCAAAGTACTTAAGGAGGCAAAAGTTCCAAGTGAGATCACAACCAGTCAAGTCGAAAATGTAGTGGGGTCGATTTTTAGCAATCAGATCTCATTCGCGATGAAGAGTTGGGACCCGATGGGAATGGGCATGTGAAAGCCCTGCATATAGTTTGCAAGTGCAAGGGCTTCATCGTAGCCAGGATAATGGTTGATAACGGCTCCGCTCTCAATGTGTGCCCGCTCCAAACACTCAAACAGCTCCAAGTGGATATGACTCAGATCCGAACCTCTAAATCTGCTGTAAGGGCATTTGATGGGACCCGTCGTGAAGTAAGTGGTGAGATCGACCTACCAGTCGAGATAGGGCCCTGCGTGTTCAATGTCACTTTCCAAATCTTGGACATTCCCAATGCCTTCAGTATGTTACTAGGGCGGCCATGGATACATGCTGCTGGTGCTGTACCTTCAAGCCTTCATCAAAAGGTCAAATTCATTGTGGACAACAAACTCATTACCATCCATGGTGAAGATGACTATTCCATCTACAAGGAAACAGCAGTACCATACATCGGGGATGCTGATGAGGAAGCCCCGACTTACCAAGCTCTAGAACTGGTCTCTGTGATAAGAGATCTTGGTGAGCCTCGCCCTAATTCAGCCGACTGTATGGTAGGGAAAGTCCTACTCAGGAATGGTTTCGCTCCCGGTTCCGGATTGGGAGCTCATGGACAGGGAATCCGCACTCCCCTCATGTTGGAAGGAAACAAGAAGAGATATGGCCTAGGCTTTCACCCCTCAAAGCACAATTTCATGAGCATACGTGACAAGAGGGAGCTTTGGAAGCTTGCACGTCTGAATGTTGTCAGTAGCCCATTCGAAGACACCATGATACCAACTAGCCCAGTCCTCTTCCAAAAACCACTTCTCATCATTGGAGAGAATGTGGAGGAGGTCTTGGCTGCACCTTCTGTTACAACCAACGTTGCGTCCCATGTCGGGGCTATTCTGGAGGAGACATCTCGGGAGCCCCTGATCCGCCCGCTTGCAGGAAATGAGGAGCTACCCAACTGGACTGCAGTTCCCAAGCTTCCACTCATGCCTCGTGATGAGTAAGAAAGTTCGAAAATGATGTTACCCGCACGTGGTTTGCCATGAGCCCGTGACGGATGAAGGGATATTCCCATGTCTTACCTTTCTAAAGAAATCCCTTTATGAAATATCACATGCTTCAATCCAATCTTCTCCTGCTTTAGTTTGATCTTCTCCTGTTCCTTCTATCTGTTAATCTCGAATAATTCCAGCACTTCTTTTCCAGGTACCTAAATGACAAAAGATGCGGTAACTCAGTCCTTTTTCGAGAAGTTCTTGACGACTCTAACCCAATACTTTACGGGGAAGAGTCGTGTAAGGATGACACCCCTAAAGAGATCGTGGAAAGCTGGGAGCGGTTCGAAGAAAACAAGCCTATGACTGCCGAAGGTACTGACGTGATCAATATTGGCACAGAAGAGGAGCCACGAACGCTTAAAATCGGGGTTGGCTTGGATGAAATTCAACGTGCTCGAATGATCGATTTGTTGAAGGAATTTCAGGAAGTATTTGCGTGGTCCTATGCTGACATGCCTGGACTTGATCCTGAGATAGTGCAACACTTTCTACCAGTCGACACCAGTAAATTCCCTCCTGTAAGGCAACATTTACGCAGGCAGAAGAAAGACTTGATTCTACAAATAAAGGAGGAGATCGTGAAACAGATTAATGCTGGCTTCTTGGAGGTGAGTAACTACTCAGAGTGGGTAGCCAATATAGTCCCAGTCATGAAGAAAGATGGAAGAGTACGAGTTTGTGTGGACTATCGAGACCTCAACAAAGCTAGCCCAAAGGACAACTTTCCACTACCTCACATCGATGTGCTTGTTGATAACACCGCACGCCACGAGATGTTTTCCTTCATGGATGGTTTCTCGGGTTATAATCAAATACGGATGGCGGAAGAAGATAAGTCAAAAACAACCTTCATAACCCTTGTGGGGAACATTCTGTTACCGAGTTATGCCCTTTGGGCTAAAAATGCAGGTGCCACTTACCAACGTGCCATGGTCACCTTGTTTCATGACATGATGCACAAACAGATAGAAGTTTATGTGGATGACATGATCGCAAAGTCGCGTGAAGGGGAGGACCATCTGGTGAATTTGCGCATGCTCTTCCAGCGCCTCCAAAATATAAGCTCAGACTCAACCCGGCGAAGTGTGTTTTTGGAGCCGCTTCAGGAAAACTTTTGGGGTTCATTGTTAGTAAAAAGGGCATAGAGGTCGATCCAGATAAAGCCAAAGCAATCATGAATCTACCCCCACCAGCTACGGTAAGAGAAGTAAGAAGCTTGCTTGGGAGATTGAATTATATAGCCCGTTTCATTGCCAATCTCACTGATAAATGTCAACCTCTTTTTCGGTTACTACGAAAAAATGCCGTTATCGATTGGGATGATGATTGTCAGCGGGCCTTTGACACAATAAAAGCTTACTTGGCTAGTCCTCCGGTACTAGTCCCACCCACTCCAGGTCGGCCACTCATCATGTACTTAACTGTGCGACGAGAATCGTTAGGCTCAATGTTGGGGCAGGTGGATGAAACGGGACACAAGGAGCAAGCTATCTATTACCTAAGCAAGAAGTTCACTGAAGGAGAAGCACGATACCCAGAAGTGGAAAGATTGTGTTGTGCACTTGCATGGGTAGTCCAACGTTTACGTCAATATACTTTGTACTACACCATACACCTAATATCCAAGACAGATCCACTTCGATATCTACTAGAGAAGCCTGTGTCAACTCGGAATTTGTCGAAATGGCAAGTTCAGCTGGCTGAGTATGATATCCATTATGTGCCTAGAGTATCAATGAAAGGGCAAGCCTTGGCAGACCACCTCGCTGAATTTCCCATTGAGGATGATGAGCCACTAAGGGATGAACTCCCAGATGATGGCATCTTGGCTATGGAAGAAGAGTTGGGACAAATACAAGGATGGAAGATGTATTTTGATGGGGCAGTCAACTCAACGGGATATGGGATAGGAGCAGTGTTGATTTCTCCACAAGGTCGGCATATTCCAATAGCTGCCAAGGTAACGTTTCCTTGCACAAATAATGTGGCGGAATATGAAGCATGCATCTTGGGCTTACGAGCGGCAATAGATATGGAAATTCGTGAACTCGAGGTGTTTGGTGACTCAATGCTTATCATCTTCCAAACAGTGGGACAGTGGAAGACGAAGGATGAGAAGCTACTCCCATATCACCTATACCTAGAAAGGATATCAGAAGAGTTTGATCGGATTAATTTCTCCTACACTCCACGAACCAAGAACCAATTCGCCGATGCTTTAGCAACACTTGCTTCAATGGTGTGTATTTCAGGAGATAACATGATCGACCCTCTCGAGATCAAGGTCAACGATCGCCCCGCACATTGTTGCATGATCGAACAAGGAGAAGAAGCCCCTTGGTTCGCGGATATTAAGAGGTACCTTGAATTCGGTCGGTTCCCGGATGGCGCAGATAAGAATGACAAGAAGACTATTCGTCGGCTTGCCTGCCACTACTTCTTGAGCGGGAACGTGCTTTATCGTCGCTCATTCGACACCACTCTACTACGATGTCTGGACACTAAGGAGGCTGAGTACTTGATGAGTGAAGTCCATGAAGGGAGTTGTGGACCTCACATGAGCGGGCACATGTTGGCAAGGAAGATCATGCGAATGGGTTATTTCTGGTCAACCATGGAAGCAGATTGCATCAAGCACGTTCGACATTGCCACCATTGTCAAATCTATGCGAATCGGATTAATGCTCCTCCAAGCGAACTACAACCAATGTCCTCACCCTGGCCTTTCTCCATGTGGGGAATGGATGTAATTGGTCCTATTTCACCCAAGGCATCTAATGGACATATCTTCATCCTGGTGGCCATCGACTACTTCACCAAATGGGTCGAAGCCGAGTCTTATGCTTCAGTGACCGCTAAGGTGGTAGTTCGATTCCTCAAGCGCAACATAGTGGCTCGTTATGGTGTTCCTGAGACCATCATCACGGATAATGCAAAGAACTTCAACAATAAGGCGACCGATGAGCTTTGCAAACATTTCAAGATCAAGCACCGCAATTCTTCGCCTTATCGACCTCAGATGAATGGTGCGGTCGAGGCTGCAAATAAGAATTTAAAGAAGATCATCGAAAAGATGACAGTAACTTACAAGGATTGGCATGACATGCTCCCTTGGGCTCTCATGGCATATAGGACATCTGTCCGCACATCGACAGGGGCAACCCCCTACTCGCTTACATATGGGACTGAAGCAGTTTTGCCAGTAGAGGTCGAGATCCCGTCAATGAGAGTCCTTGCAGAATCAGAGCTTGAAGAAGCAGAATGGGCTAGATTACGATACGAGCAGTTGAACTTGATCGATGAAAAGAGGCTAACTGCACTGTGCCATGGCCAATGTTACCAAAAGCGCATGGCTCGGGCATTCAATAAGAGAGTGCGCCGGCGTGTGTTTGAATCGGGGGACTTGGTACTCCGAAAGATATTGCACATAACTCCGGATTCACGTGGGAAGTTCACTCCCAAATACGAGGGACCTTACATAGTCAAGAAGGTTTTCTCGGGAGGTGCCTTGATTTTAGCCGATATGGATGGGGATGAGCTCCCAAGCCCTGTCAATGCTGATTCTGTAAAGAAATATTATGCTTAACAAGGCACATGTTTTCAGATGCCATCTACTGTGCGATCCTAGAAGAGAAAAGAAGCAGAAAGAAAGAGATTCTTGATAAAGAACCCATGTGACTCACAGTCCTATGGGAGAATGAGAGAAAAGACAAAAAAATCCCGCTAGGTTGAAAACCCGAAAGGGCGGCCTAGGCAAAAATAAGGGAAGAGCGGTGCGGTCGAAAACCCGAAAGGGCGATCGTGGCAAAAGGAGAGTGAAATATTCCCGCTAGGTCGAAAACCCAAAAGGGCGGCCCAGGCAAAAGTTAGGGAAATTGAGTGGTGCGGCCAAATCTGAACAAACAGTCGTAGCAAAAGGAGGGCTATGGAGAGAAAAATAAAACATGCCCGCTAGGATGCGGTACTCTGCCCATTCTAGGCAAAAGTTAGGGCTTGATTACTGCAATAAACAAAATGCCTCAAGGACAAGCAAGCCATTATTGTTGCATCACGCCATGACAGAAGGAGTCTAAGCGCGTAATTCGGAAAATTGCCAAAGGCCTACACGATCTCAAAAGGGGGCATCTTGGAAAAGAACTAAGTTACATGTATCCTTTGAAATTTGGGGCAATCTCAAAAACCCATCCGAGTTCCCTCTTTGTCTCATACCTCATAAAAATACTTTCTTGAAATTTTGGACATCAAAGGACCTCGGTCAATTCCTGAATCTGCTACAAGCTATGCATCCCTTACATCTATTCATGAACTCTTTTACTCATCTGAGCCATGAGGGGTCGCAAGTGAGCTAACGAAAAGCTTGGTTAGTAAATCTTTCTCGTAGTTTGTCAGATCATGGGCTCTTGGAGATGTTTGCTAAGGAGTAATCCCCATGTGGCGTGGCGAAGGAGTAACAAGGGTCGCATCCAGTGACTACCTTCACTTTCCATCCGATGGATTTACAGTTGCAGGAAGCATCAAGGGCTAGTAGAGGAAGTTCTCAAAAGGCATACCTAGAGTGGGATGTCTTGACAACAAGGAGTGTAGAGGACACCAAGTTCAAGCGCGATCACGACATCGTGATCAGAATCAAGATCCCTCATCATTTGTTTGACCATTGCATGATTAGTTGAGAAAAATCTTCTTCGGTTTAGACGTTCTGTAAAACTGAACACAGTGGGAACGTCTTGTAAATCCGTCTTCCCTCAGTGGAGACATTCTGTAAAACTGATTACAGTGGGAGTGTCTTGTAAATCTGTCTTCTCCGGTTTAGACGTTCTGTAAAACTGAACACAGTGGGAACGTCTTGTAAATCCGTCTTCCCTCAGTGGAGACATTCTGTAAAACTGATTACAGTGGGAGTGTCTTGTAAATCTGTCTTCTCCGGTTTAGACGTTCTGTAAAACTGAACACAGTGGGAACGTCTTGTAAATCCGTCTTCCCTCAGTGGAGACATTCTGTAAAACTGATTACAGTGGGAGTGTCTTGTAAATCTGTCTTCTCCGGTTTAGACGTTCTGTAAAACTGAACACAGTGGGAACGTCTTGTAAATCCGTCTTCCCTCAGTGGAGACATTCTGTAAAACTGATTACAGTGGGGGTGTCTCGTAAATCTGTCTTCTCCGGTTTAGACGTTCTGTAAAACTGAATACAGTGAGAACGTCTTGTAAATCCATCTTCCTTCAATACAGCAGGAACATTCTATAGAATCTTTTCAATTTTGAACGCACATGTATTATTCTGCATGTCTTGCTAATTGATTTTTCTTCAATTGTAGGAAGCAGAACTCAAGGATCACATGATGTGAGCGAGATGGTTCAAATTTTACCGAGTTTCAGGAGCCCTCGATTCGTCAACCTCATGCTTCAAGAACAACTGTGCGCTAGGCCAAAATCGGTTTCTATTCATCTTTGGGACAGTCACTCTATGAGCGCCGGCCCAAAGAGGGGCAGCTGTAGACACCCGATTTTGACCCGGTCAAATCCCATTTCGTTCCTTTTAGTATCCCATATTTTAAATTTTATTTCGATATATTAATTTTTCTATTTTTATCATTATTTTTATTTTATTTTATTTCATGCATACAATTAAATAAAAACTGAAAATACAAAAAAAAGGGGGTTTTAAGTGGATAGTGAATACAGTGTTTGTGGACGCCTGATTTTGACCCGGTCAAACCCCGTTTCGTTCCTACTAGGGTCACATATTTTAATCCTATTTCAAACTTAATTTTTTTCATTTTGTTTTATGTTATTTCATACGAAAAAACAACCAAAAAATTTGCGCATTGAAATGAAAAAAAAAAAAAGTTTTTTGATTGATTGAACAGTGCATCTTCTTCTTCCTCCCCGCAATTTTACAGAGAGGTCACGGCAGCCACGGTGAACCACGGGCAGCCCTTCTCGGCCACTTCCGACCACTTCTGGCCACGCCAGCGGCTCCGTTGAGCTCCCGGCTCCACCCCGAATCCATCCCCGTCCATTCCCGATCTCATCTCTCTCTCCCTCTCCGGTCACTTCCGTTCATTCTCTCTCCACCTTTCGGCGCCGAAATCGTCTGCTCCGGTGCCGTATCCGCCTCCTCTGACATCCACCGATGTCAGCCATCGATGAGCCGCCCTTGCTGACCTCCCCGATCCTGTTCACACCGGCTCTCTCTCTCTCTCTCCCCCTCATAGCCGAGATTCGTACCACCGGCTGCCGTGCACGGCACCGGCGTTCTGACCGGCCGTACGGCGCCATCCTGTCCCGGCCGCCTCTGTTGACTTGCCCGGACCTCTCCCGTTCCAGCCGTACCGATCCCGGCCTCCAGCAGTTCGGCCGCCGTCTCCCCCGTCCATCCCATCTCTGTTCGTCACTTTTTTAAAATTTTATTTTTATTCTATTTTCGTTTCTCTTTTCAGCCCCTGAAGTTTCTGGTGTGTTACATTTCAGCCCCCACAGCATTTTCTCTATAAATATGCCATTCATTTGCAGATTTTTAGACATCTTGAATCATCAAAAACACACATTGAACTCTCTCTTGAATATCCACTCTTAGACTCATGTGTTGAGCAAAAAAAAATTCAAGAATCTTCATCCCGTTCCAAACTCGGATCCGCCGCCGACCCGAGCCCGATTCCGACACCAACTTGGAGTTCTTCATCAATTCGAGCCGAGCCGAGCCCGTGCAAATCATCAAGACCAAGCCCGAGTCCGTGTGAATCGACGAGTCTTCCTCAAATCCCGAAGGTGCTCGGGTTCGACATCAACCGAGCCGAAGTCTTGTTCATTCCTCGACATCATCATCATCGTCGGTTGTAGGTATAACTTCTTGATCGGGATTTAGGCTTTACCCTTGTAAATAATTTCTTTTGTTTTCTTTTATTTTATTTTCTTTTCTCCTTTTTCAAAATATTTTACGAAAAATAGAAAATACAAAAAATGAGAAAATAAAAAAATTAGGATTCATGTTTTCATGAAAATATGGAAAAGGATCCTTGAAAATGAACACTTGTTAGATAGTTTTTTTTAGAATGAATATATTGCTCATCTTTTTTAGGAAATATAAGAAATGATAAAAATGAAAAATAGAAAAATCAAAAAAATCAAGAAAAAAATATTTTTTATATAAGAAAATTGGGGAATGACTAAAAATGGGTTGTGCAAAAATCGTAATGATGAAAAAGATCGTTCAAAGTCGGGTTTCAAAATTTTGTTCATAAACCCGACCACTTTTTCGAAGCATTTAGGTCAGCTCTGGGGTCAAAAATATGTTTCAAAGTGGGTCTAAATATTTCCTAAGGTTTAGGGGTCATTTTTTGGAAGTCTCAAGTCTTTTCGGATCGAATCGAAGTCTTTTAAAAACCAGCCCAGCACCATTTCGAATTTTTCAGCTCTGTTTCTGATACTTTTAGTGTGTTTTAGAATGGTCTTAGATGTTGTGTAAATTTGGGGGTCTATTTTGAAAATTTTGGATCGTTTTGGGATCGATTCGAGGTCTTTAACCTTTTTTTTTTATCTGTCCAGATTGATTCCGAATTGTGCAAATCTGTTCCTGATGTCATTTTTTGTGTTTAGTAGTATTCTTAGGCATTATTAAAGTTTAGGGTCGGATCTTGAAAATTGAAGATCATTTCGGATCGATTCGGGACTTTTGTCATGCTTTAGAAAATTCACTCTAGCCCTACCCGAATTTTCCTGATCAGCCTCTGGCATTTTTGTGTGCTTTGGAGTGGGTTAAAGTGTATTCCAAGTCTTAGGGTTTGATCCTTAAAAATTTCGAAACATTTCGGGCCAAGTTCGGGTATTTTGAAATGAGACGAATCGATTTTTGGGAATATCTTTTGAAACTTTCGAGGGTAGATTTGTTCGGGTCCTGAACGATTTAACTCAATTTTATGTCATTCCCCAATATCTCGTGTTCTTATTTTAAGTAATAGAACCCAAAAATAATTTCGTTGTTTCGATTCGAATAAATCTATCGTGATTGAATTGATCGATGTAAATATTAGTTGAAATATTTTATTCATGTGTATTGTTTCGATTGTATGTGAGAAGGGAAAATCAATGTATTGTGTGAATCAATGTAGTTGAGTGAGTGTGAGATAGAGAGATGATGATGGATGTATGTATGTAATCCCGAATATAGTGAAAATCTTTACTTTCCGCACTTAGAATAGGACGGTTAGTGGCATGCTAGGGTCGCGGTACGAATTATCGAATTTCTCTCTGGACCATCGATTCGAACTTCGATCAAGGAAATAATTGGACAAATTAAAATGTGCAAACAAACGACCTAGACTTAGGGACGGGTACCAAGTTTGGGCGTATTTTGGCTTTCGAGTTTCAAGATACGTAACAGGACCTCCGGACTCAAATCTCGGTTTCAAGACCAACAACAACCTAGGTGGTTAGTATCATGATCACTTAGCGACTTAGGCGCCTAAACGGCCTTAATAAACGGTTTAGTGGCGACTCCAATCTAACACCGATTCAAAGTCCCAAGCTAGGCCTCGTGCGTGCCTCATGATCCTTATTCTTTTCTCAAGTCGGAAATCTCGACGTCCGACACTGGGGTTAGCAAATTACTACCGGAAGTTCATCAAGGGGTATTCTAAGAAGGTCGCTCCCCTTACAGACCTACTGAGGAAGGACTGAAGTTGGGAGTGGGACGACTTGTGTGACGTTGCGTTCCACAAGGTTAAGGAAGCCATTGTGACAGAGCCGGTGCTCAGGCTTCCTGACTTCGAGAAGCCTTTTGAAGTGCACACCGATGCCTCTGATCGTGCAGTCGGAGGTGTGCTCATGAAGGATGGGCATCCTGTTGCGTTCGAGAGTTGGAAGCTGAAGCCTGCGGAGCAGCGCTATTCAGCGCATGAGAAGGAGATGTTGGCGGTTGTCCACTGCCTACGGGTATGGCGAGTGTACTTGTTGGGGACTTCGTTCGTTATCAAGACGGACAACGTGGCAAATACTTTCTTCAAGACACAACCAAAGCTGACCCCGAAGCAGGCTAGGTGGCAAGAGGAGCTCGCTCAATATGACTTTGAGTGGGAACACCGACCAGGGAGGCATAACCTCGTGGCAGATGCTCTGAGTTGGAAGAATGTGGAGACGGTAGCTGCTATCTCCCAGTTGACTTCAGATTTCCTAAGGGACATCCGAGTAGCTGCGCAACAGGACAAGAACTACCAGCTCTTGGTGGAGCAGGTGAAGGATGGCACTGTGCGACATTACTGGCTTGAGGATGGGCTACTCCATGGGAAGGGTGGCTGCCTATATGTCCCTAGCGGAGGGGGACTACGTCGCAAACTGATGAAGGAGTGCCACGACAGCCAGTGGGCTGGACATCCAGGGCGGGAGCGCATGCTGGCGTTGCTCTCAAGGCCATATACATGGCCTAGGATGTCAGACGACGTCGAGGGGTATGTCAAGACCTGCCTAGTGTGCCAGCAGGATAAGGTGGAGAGGCGAGTTGAGGCAGGACTTCTCCAACCATTGAGCGTGCCAGAGAAACCGTGGGTGTCGGTTTCAATGGACTTTGTCGCTGGATTCCTTGAAGTCAGAGGGCATGCAGCAGTGATGGTGGTGGTGGACCGGTTCTCTAAATACGCCGCGTTCACTCCAGTGGCCAAGAACTGCACCGCGGAAGCAGCCGCTGACGCTTTCTACCGCTCGGTTGTCAAGATGTTCGGGCTTCCAACCGAGATAGTGAGTGACCGAGACACTCGGTTTACAGGGAACTTCTGGACTTGCTTGTTTGGGTTGATGGGATCCGAACTTAAGTTCTCGACAGCGAATCATCCTCAGACTGACGGTCAGACTGAGAGGATCAACGCTCTTCTGCAAGAGTACCTGCGGCACTATGTGCCTGCAAGTCAACACAATTGGCTAGACTTGCTGGATACAGCGCAGTTGTCCTACAACTTGCACCGGTCCTCTGCCACAGGTTTCAGCCCGTTCGAGCTGGCAATGGGCTATCAACCTCTCACTCCAAATGAGGTGGCCAAGCAGCGGAAGGAAGGACCGTGTCCTGCTGCATACCGGTTTGCTCGTAGCAGGCAGGAGATGGTTGAGGAAGCTCGGGACAGCCTCAACAAAGCTGCCAAGCGTATGAAGAAGTACGCTGACCAGAGACGAAGACCGCTGGAGTTCCAGGTTGGGGACTTGGTTATGTTGAAACTAACCCTGCAGATCTGGAAGAAGATCATGAACAAGCGA
>CM075295.1:12283655-12284714 GCA_037672795.1 Lagerstroemia speciosa
GCAATGCCATGGCTTGCTCGATCACGGTAGTAGCCTTGCTCAATCACCGTGGTAGCCTTGCTCGATCAGTGCTCGATCACTGCCGTGGGTTGCTCGACCACGGTACCACAGTAGCAGCCTTGGCCGAGCACTGCCATGGCTTGCTCGACCACTGTGGCCTTGCTTGATCACGGTAGTAGCCTTGCTCGAGCACTGCAGTGGCCTTGCTATATCACGGTAGTAGCCTCGCTCGATCATGGTAGTAGCCTTGCTCGAGCAGTGCTCGATCACCGCCGTGGGTTGCTTGACCACGGTACCACAGTAGCAGCCTTGGCCGAGCATTGCCATGGCTTGCTCAATCACGGTAGTAGCCTTGATCGAGCACGGCTGTGGCCTTGCTCGATCACGGTAGTAGCCTTGCTTGAGCAGTGCTCGATCATTGCCGTGGCTTGCTCGACCACGGTACCACAGTAGCAGCCGTAGCCGAGCACTGCCCTGGCTTGCTCGACCACTATGGCCTTGCTAGATCACTGTAGTAGCCTTGCTCGATCACAGTAGTAGCCTTGCTCGAGCAGTGCTCGAGCACTACTGTGGCCTTGCTCGATTACAGTAGTGGCCTTGCTCGATCACGGCAGTAGCCTTGCTCGAGCAGTGCTCGATCACTACCGTGGGTTGCTCGACCACTGTACCACAGTAGCAGCCTTGGCCGAGCAATGCATGGCTTGCTCGATCACGGCCTTTAGGCCTTGCTCGATCACCGTGGTAGCCTTGCTCGATCAGTGCTCGATCACTACCGTGGGTTGCTCGACCACGGTACCACAGTAGCAGCCTTGGCCGAGCAATGCCATGGCTTGCTCGATCACGGCAGTAGCCTTGCTCCATCACCGTGGTAGCCTTGCTCGATCAGCGCTCGATCACTGCCGTGGGTTGCTCGACCACTGTGGCCTTGCTTGATCACGGTAGTAGCCTTGCTCGAGCAGTGCTCGAGCACTGCTGTGGCCTTGCTATATCACGGTAGTAGCCTTGCTCGATCACGGTAGTAGCCTTGCTCCAGCAGTGCTCGATCACTGCCGTGGGTTG
>CM075295.1:12285214-12287714 GCA_037672795.1 Lagerstroemia speciosa
CTACTACCGTGATCGAGCAAGGCTACTACCGTGATCCAGCAGGGCCACATTGGTCAAGAAAGCCATAGCAGTGCTCGCCCAAGGCTGCTATTGTGGTACCGTGGTCGAGCAACCCACGGCAGTGATCGAGCACTGCTCGAGCAAGGCTACTATCGTGATCGAGCAAGGCCGCAACCGTGATCGAGCAAGGCTGCTACTGTGATCGAGCAAGGCCCCTCTCGTGATCGAGCAAGGCCCCTCTCGTGATCGAGCAAGGCCACTACTGTGATCGAGCATGGCCACTACCGTGATCGAGCAAGGCCACAACAGTGCTCGAGCAAGGCCACTACCGTGATCGAGCATGGTTACTACCGTGGTCAAGCAACCCGCGGCAGTAATCGAGCACTGCTTGACGAAGGCTACTATCGTGATCGAGCAAAGCCACAGCAGTGCTCGAGCACTGCTCGAGCGAGGCTACTACCGTGATCGAGCAATGCCACAGTGGCCGAGCAAGCGATGGCAGCGCTCGGCCAAGGCTGCTACTGTGGTACTGTGGTCGAGCAACCCACAACAGTGATTGAGCACTGCTCGAGCAACGCGACTAACATGATCGAGCAAGGCCACAGTAGTGATCCAGCAAGGCTACTACCGTGATCCAGCAAGGCCACATTGGTCAAGCAAGCCATGGGAGTGCTCGGCCAAGCCTGCTACTGTGGTACCTTGGTCGAGCAACCCACGACAGTGATCGAGCACTGCTCGAGCAAGGCTAGTACCGTGCTCGAGCAAGGCCACTACAGTGATAGAGCAAGGCCACTACCATGATCGAGCAAGGCAACTACCGCTATCGAGCAAGGCTACTACCGTGATCCAGCAAGGCCACTACCGTGATCGAGCTCGGCCACAGCAGTGCTCGAGCAAGGCTACTACAGTGATCCAGCAAGGCCACAATCGTGATCGAGCACGGCCACAGCAGTGCTCGAGCAAGGCCACTACCGTGATCGAGCAAGGCCACTACCGTGATCGAGCAAGGCCACAGTGGTCGAGCAAGCCATGGCAGTGCTCGGACAAGGCTGCTACTGTGGTACCGTGGTCGAGCAGCCCACGACAGTGATCGAGCACTGCTCGAGCAAGGCTACTACCGAGATCGAGCAAGGCCACAGTGGTCAAGCATGCCAAGGCAGTGCTCAGCCAAGGCTGCTACTGTGGTACCGTGGTCGAGCAACTCAGAGAAGTGATGTAGCACTGCTCGAGCAAGGCTACTACCTTGATTGAGCAAGGCCGCAGTGGTCGAGCAAGCCATGGCAAAGCTCGGCCAAGGCTGCTACTGTGGCACCGTTGTCGAGCAACCCACGACAGTGATCGAGCACTGCTACTACCGTGATTGAGCAAGGCTACTAACATGATATAGGAAGGCCACAGCAGTGCTCGAGCAAGGCTACTACCATGATATAGGAAGGCCACAGCAGTGCTGGAGAAAGGCTTCTACCGTGGTCAAGCAAGGCCACAGTGGTCGAGCAAGCCATGGCAGTGCTCGGCGAAGGCTGCTACTGTGGTGCCGTGGTCGAGAACCCACGGCAGCGATCAAGCATTGCTCGAGCAAGGCTACTACCATGATCGAGCAAGGCTACTACCGTGATATAGCAAGGCCACAGCAGTGCTCGAGCACTGCTCGAGCAAGGCTACTACCGTGATCGAGCAAGGCTACTACCGTAATCGATCAAGGCCACAGCACAGCTCTAGCAAGGCTACTACCGTGATCGAGCAAGGCCACAGTGGTCGAGCAAGCCATGGCAGTGCTCGGCCGAGGCTGCTACTGTGGTACCATGGTCGAGCAGCCCACGGTAGTGATCGAGCACTGCTCGAGCAAAGCTACTACCGTGATCGAGCAAGGCTACTACCGTGATCGAGCAAGGCCACTACGGTGATCGAGCAAGGCCACTACGGTGATCGAGCAAGGCTACTACCGTGATCGAGCAAGGCCATAGTGGTCGAGCAAGCCATGCCAGTGCTCATCCAAGGCTGCTACTGTGGTATCGTGGTCGAACAACCCACAGCAGTGATCGAGCTCTACTCGAGCAAGGCTACTACCGTGATCGAGCAAGGCCACAGTGGTCGAGCAAGCCAAGGTAGTGCTCGGGCAAGGCTGCTACTGTGGTACCATGGTCAAGCAACCCACGGCAGTGATCGAGCACTGCTCGAGCAAGGCTACTACCGTGATCGAGCAAGGCTACTACCGTGATATAGCAAGGCCAAAGCAGTGCTCGAGCACTGCTCGAGCAGGGCTACTACCGTGATCGAGCAAGGCTACTACCGTGATCGAGCAAGGCCACAGTGGTCGAGCAAGCCATGGCAGTGCTCGGCCAAGGCTGCTACTGTGGTACCGTGGTCGAGCAACCCACGGCAGTGATCGAGCACTGATCGAGCAAGGCTACCACGGTGATCGAGCAAGGCTGCTACCGTGATCGAGCAAGCCATGGCATTGCTCGGCCAAGGCTGCTACTGTGGTACCGTGGTAGAGCAA
>CM075295.1:12295214-12302170 GCA_037672795.1 Lagerstroemia speciosa
GAGCACACCTCCGACTGCACGATCAGAGGCATCGGTGTGCACTTCAAAAGGCTTCTCGAAGTCAGGAAGCCTGAGCACCGGCTCTGTCACAATGGCTTCCTTAACCTTGTGGAACGCAACGTCACACAAGTCGTCCCACTCCCAACTTCAGTCCTTCCTCAGTAGGTCCGTAAGGGGAGTGACCTTCTTAGAATACCCCTTGATGAACTTCCGGTAGTAATTTGCTAACCCCAGGAAGCTCCTCAATTCGCCCACCGTCTTTGGTGCTGGCCAATCTCGAATTGCCTGCACCTTCTTGGGGTCCATGCGCACGCATCCGTGACCCACGATATGGCCTAGGAAGTGTATCTCTTCCATGCCAAACTCGCACTTCTCTCGCTTCACATAGAGAGAATGCTGCCTCAGTCACTCGAACACAAACCGCAAGTGCTCGAGGTGCTCCTCCATATCCCTGCTGTAGACCACGATGTCGTCGAGGTAGACGACCGCGAACTTATCCAGCACATCGTGGAATACGTCATTCATCAAGTTGCAAAACGTGGCAGGGGCGTTCGTTAATCCGAACGGCATGACTAGGAACTCGTAGGAGCCATAACGAGTTACCATCGTTGTCTTTGGTTCGTCACCCTCCGCAATGCGAACCTGCCAGTATCCCGAGCGTAGATCCAGCTTCGAGAAAATGACCGCCTTGCTCAGACGATCAAACAGGTCAGCTATCAAAGGCGCAGGGTACTTGTTCCTCACAGTCACCTTATTGAGTCCCCGGTAGTCAACGCATAGTCGTAGGGACCCGTCGTGCTTCTCTTGGAACAGCACTGGTGCTCCGTAGGGTGCCGTGGAAGGTTGGATCTTCCCAGAGTCTAGCAGTTCACCCAACTGCTTCCGCAACTCCCCCAACTCCTTGGGCGACATCCTGTAGGGTGCCTTCGCCAGTGGTCTCGTTCCCGGCAGTAGCTCGATCCTGTGGTCTACCGCCCTCCGTGGTGGTAAACCTGCTGGCAACTCTTCAGGCATCACATCCTGAAATTCATCAAGTACCTTAGCAATCTCTGAAGGTACTTCCGGCTCTGGACGGTTATCTTCCATCCCCACTTCGACTATCGCCGCCAAGTAGGTGGGGTAGCCCTTCTTCCACCCTCGTGCTACTTGCATAGCCGACACCGTTTCCGTCGAGATCTCCTTGCTTCGACTGAAACCCTTGTAACCCCTCACAAAGCATGGGTGTCGTGGATCACCGATCATGAATCCACCGAGGTGCATCGAGATCGTAATCGAGGCCTCCACAAAGAAGTTGTTCCCGAGAACCAGATCATAGTCATCCAACGGGACAACCATGATGTCAAGGCTTCCTTCCCATGAGTCGATCTTGATAGGAACGCCTTTAGCCATGCCACCAATAGGCTGGCTCTTCGAGTTAACTGCCTTCAGATGGCAGTTGTGCTGCTCCACTCGCAGCCCAAGTGGTCGCACCATCCTGTCCGACACGAATGTGTTGGAGGCTCCCGTGTCTACCAATGCCGACACCTTTCGGCCATTGAGTAGCACATCCACAAATAGCAACCCATAGGGAGCCTTTGAGCGATCAGAACGGATTACGCTCAATGCCTGCAACGAAGATGCACGTAGTACTCCCTCCTCATCGGAGTCCTGATCTGCCAAGGCTGAGAGCTTCTCTCTCTTCGGGCATTCCTTGGCTCTGTGGGGACCGTTGCATATGAAGCAACCAGGGTGCGTCCGGGGGTCCTTCTTCAAGGAGCCACTCCCCACGTTCGCCTTCTGCTTCCCCTTGTCCTCACGAGTGAGCTTCTTCTTGCCCTTGTCCTCCTTTCCCTTGGCTGCGGACTTGGACAGCTTGTCCTTGTCCTTGCCTTGCACTTTCTTCCCACTGTCCTCCATACGAGTGTTGCGCAAGTCAAGCAGCGCATCAGCCGCTGCGAGAGCCGTCGGGAGGTCCTTCACACCTTGGCGTCTAAGCTCTAGTTGAGCCCATGGCTGCAAGCCCTTCAGAAACGTGTACAGCTTGTCCGTCTCTGACATATCGGTCACGTCAAGCATCAAGGAGCTAAATTGCTTGACGTAGTCACGCACCGAGCTGGTCTGTCTCAGCTTCCCGAGTGCGTCCCGAGCAACCCAGGCAGTGTTGCTCGGCAGGAACTGCTCCTTCAACTCCTGCCTCAGTGCTTCCCACGTCTCAATACGTGGTCTCCCTGCACTGAGGGCATCTTGAACCCGCGTCCGCCACCATAGCTTAGCATCATTTGCCAAGTACATGGTGGTAACCATGACCTTGTCTGCTTCCAGGACCTTCGCAGCATCGAAGTAGGTCTCCATGTCCCAAAGGAAGTTCTCTAACTCCTTTGAACTCCGAGTACCCTCAAATGCCTTAGGCTCGGGGATCTTCACTTTCCCACGAGTCTCACTCCCGGATGCTACTCCTTGAGAAGCCAGTTGTCGCTTGATCAATGTCGTCTCGTAGCGCAGCGACATCAGAGACAAGACACTTCACAAGGTCTGTCAATGTCCCGCCAAGGTCATCGCCCTCTCCGACATTGTCTTCGAGAGCAAGGATGCGCTCATGAACAGCGTTCAGCAAAGGCGCACCTTCAGTCATTGCAGCAACTTGCCTTTCCAAGGCCGCCATACGTTCCCGCAGTGCCTCCATTGATCGAGTCGTCACGGTTGTGATTTTGCCGAAACCGGGGCTCTGATACCAACTGTCACGGGGCCAAGGGCGCTACTCGAACACCACTCGAATACCTTGGCTACCGCTAGGCGTCAACAGCACTCTCTGTCAACCAGCCAACAAAATCCGCACAACCGAGGCTCACGAGCCTAGAGACGATCAAAACAACACAAGAAGTTGGGACAAAAAGTATCTTGTATTATCTCACAACAAGTTACAAAAACCCAACGTTACAACACTCTGATCGAGTATGTGCCTCACAGCACCGACTGCTTACACTCCCCACTCGATCCTCACAATAGGCTCAGCACCCACACTCTCCTCACAGTGTTTCTCTCGTGCTCTCTCTTGCCTGAATGTGAATTCTGAAGTGAATGACTCAAATGAGAGTCCACGCCTATTTATACACGAAGCCCACCAAGCAAATATGCCAGGTAATCTAGACTTTCCCTAACAACAAGTCTATACAAGGCAGTTGACCAATCTCTATCAAGACTTTCCATGTGTGCCGGGAATATTCTCCTCCTGAGATTCCTCTTGCCATGTTGGATCCCTGATCCTCGCAAGCTTCCCGATCTGGCACACCCGTCTTCCATAGATAGGGCTGATTCTCCTCCTAAGAATCCGCCTGCCTTGTTGGATCCCCCGATCCTTGGTCAACTTCCATATCTGGCATGATTGGCTTCCATAAGTGGCTTCTAGGCGTATCCATGATTGCCTCCCCCAATCATGGATTGATTGGATCCATGCCATGATTCCTGCTGCTCCGATTAAGGCAAGTTTTGATCCATGGACTTGATTGATCCTTCCCTGTGGCCCGCATCTGCTCCAAGGAACGCTGCTTAAGCGCTCCATAGCATCCCTAGCATGTATCCCGGGGATAGCCTCTGAGCTTCCTCGCTTCCCGGGTACTAGCCACCACAGGTATGATTGAGAACCCGTCTCATCCTCCAGCACCATCACAGTGCCTTGCTAGAACAGTCATGCGCATCACAATCCAGTGCCTCGACACTTGGTCGATAACGTGCCCACCCAGCACGTTGCCCGCTACCACAGCCCGAGGCATGCTCGTGGTAGGCGGGTATCGGGATACCACTCTAGGGGTCTAACAGTAGGCCACTATCCTCCCATCGAAAGTTGATAGGGCAGAGATTTGAATGATGCGTCGCCGGCACGATGGCCGTGCGATCCGTCAAGTTATCATGAATCATCAGAGCATCGGGCAAAGCCCGCGTCGACCTTTTATCTAATAAATGCATCCCTTCCAAAAGTCGGGGTTCGTTGCACGTATTAGCTCTAGAATTACTACGGTTATCCGAGTAGCAGATACCATCAAACAAACTATAACTGATTTAATGAGCCATTCGCAGTTTCACAGTCTGAATTAGTTCATACTTGCACATGCATGGCTTAATCTTTGAGACAAGCATATGACTACTGGCAGGATCAACCAGGTAGCATCCATCGACAGCGCCGCGCCCGCCCGTGTGCCTCACCAGCGCTAGGCCGGGAGTGACACGGACGAGGCACGAGCGTCATTCCAACGAAGCATAACAATCCAGGCACAGGTAGGCCGAGGGCCATGTGCCTATGAAATGTTCTGCATCCGAGAGGCCGAGCTAGCACCCCTGAGCCATCGCAGCACCCATCACTGTGGCTGCGTGCGTGGTGCAGGGGGGCCACTGCATTGTCCAATAATCGCCTCGGAAGGCAATCGTTGGAGAGCACACACACGACGTTGAGTACCGCTCGACACGGCAGACAACACAGGAACCGACTGTAACGTCACGAGGCAAGACGCCTGCAACGTGCATTGAGGAGTCGGCGAGCGGACAGTCCAGTGGCCATACCATCACTGGGCCTGCCAGCAAGCATGACCATATCACAACTCACACGCCGTCACGCACGCTGGTGCACAGCCACACGAACATACCCGCCGCCCCGCTCCGAGGAGTTCCTCGGTCGGGAAAGTGGGCAGCCCGCTAGACCGCGACCGGGCGCTAGACGCGAGAACAAACCAACGCTAGAGCATACCACGAGAGTGTAATACCGTGATCGAGCAACGCGTGACAGATGATCGAGTAAGGGACGATGGAGCAAGGGACGGTCGATGATCGAGCAGCGCGGCGGAGATCGATAACCGTAGCACGGTAGAGATCGATAACCGAAACGTGCCGATCGCTGGGTAGATCACTGGGCACCACGAATTGTGCTGCCACACGATCGTAACCTGGGTTGCAGCACCCGCCACGAGCACAAGAATGTGCACGCGACCCACCCGGCTAGCTTAGACCACGACCCAGCTACCGGCGATGCCGGAGTTGCCGCGGTGGTCAGTAGCAGTGCTGTGCGACGGGTGGCATAGCGGGCGTAAGGGGGCAGGCTGCACCTCTACCCACTTAAAGAGCTTATTTTAAGTTTTTCCCCTTCCTAGAAGGTGATGCTGTGACCCCCGAATTTTACACCACCCGCTTCTGCTGGAGCTCTGATCGAGCAAGGGACTGGCATGCTCGAGCAACGCAGCAGGGTGCTCGAGTACTGCTCGAGTAAGCGTGTAGCGTGAGCGAGCAGCCCACGACAGTGATCGAGCAGGCCATGGCTTTGCTCGAGCACTGCTTGAGCAAGGCTGCTACCGAGCTGCAGCAAGCCATGGGAGTGATGGAGCAGTGCTCGAGCAAGGGTGCTACCGTGCCGCTACGCTACCGTGGTACCGTGGTCGAGCAAGGCTACCGCCGTGCTACCATGGTGCCGTGGTCGAGGAAGCTGCTGCAACGCTACCGCTACCGTGCTGCTACGCTACCGTGGTACCGTGGTCGAGCAAGCCATGGCATTGCTCGAGCAGTGCTCGAGCAAGGCTGCTGCCGAGCTGTAGCAAGCCACGGGAGTGATGAAGCAGTGCTCGACCAAGGCTACTACCGTGCTGCAATGCTACCACTATCGTGCTCCTACGCTACCGCGGTACCGTGGCCGAGCAAGGCTGCCGCCGTGCTACCATGGTACAGTGGTCGAGGAAGCTGCTACAGCGCTACCACTACCATGCTCCTACGTTACCGCGGCACCGTCGTCGAGCAAGGCTGCCGCCGTGCTACCATGGTACCCGTGGTCGAGCAAATTGGCTTTGCTCGAGCAGTGCTCGAGCAAGGCTGCTACCGAGCTGCAGCAAGCCACGGGAGTGACGGAGCAGTGCTTGAGCAAGGCTGCTACCGTGCTGCAATGCTACCACTACCGTGCTCCCACGCTACCGCGGTACCGTGGTCGAGCAAGGCTGCCACCGTGCTACCATGGTACCGTGGTCGAGGAAGCTGCTGCAGCGCTACCACTACCGTGCTGCTACGCTACCGCGGTACCGTGGTCGAGCAAAAGCCACGTCAGTGATCGAGTACTGCTCGAGCAAGGATGCTACCATGATCGAGTAAGCCACAGCAGTGATCGAGCAGTGCTCGAGCAAGGCTGCTACCGTGGTACCATGGTCTAGCAATAGCCACGGCAGTGATCGAGCACTGCTCGAGCAAGGATGCTACCGTGCTTGAGCAAGGCTGCTGCCATGCTACCTTGGTACCATCGTCGAGCAAGGCTGCTACCACGGTACCATGGTCGAGCAGTGCTCAAGCAGGGCTGTTACCTTGCCCGAGCAAGCCACGACAGTGATAGAGCAGTGCTCGAGCAGGCTACTATTACCGTGCTCGAGCAAGCCACGGCAGTGATCGAGCAGTGCTCGAGCAGGCTGCTACCGTGATCGAGCAGTGCTCGACCAAGGTTTTGCTACCGTGCTGCCGTGGCGGAGCAAAACCTACCGCGATATCATGGTCGGCCGTGCTGCCGTGTGCTCGAGCAAGGCTGCTGGCGTGCTACCATGGTACCGTGGTCGACCAAAGCCACGTCAGTGATCGAGCGCCGCTAGAGCAAGCCACGGCATTGCTCAATCACTGCTCGAGCAAGGCTGCTACCGTGCCACCGTTGCCGGGCAAGGCTGCTACCCGTGCTGCTGTCCTACCGCAGTACCGTGGTCGTGCAAGGCTGCCACCGTGGTACCGTGGTCGAGGAAGGTTGCCACCACACTACCGTGTGGTCGAGCAAGACTACAGCTGTGCTACCGTGCTCGAGCAAGGCTGCTGCTGTGCTACCTTGGTACCGTCGTCGAGCAAGGCTGCTATCACGGTACCGTGGTCGAGCAGTGCTCAAGTAGGGCTGCTACCTTGCTCGAGCAAGCCACGGCAGTGATCAAGCAGTGCTCGAGCAGGCTGCTACAGTGATCGAGCAGTGCTCGACCAGG
>CM075295.1:12302670-12310170 GCA_037672795.1 Lagerstroemia speciosa
TGCACTGCTCGATCACGGTGGCAGCCTTGCTCGAGCACTGCTCGATCACTGCCGTGGCTTGCTGGAGCACGGTAGCAGCCCTGCTGGATCACTGCCGTGGCTTGCTCGAGCACGGTAGCAGCCCTGCTCGATCACTGGCGTGGCTTGCTCGACCACGGTACCACGGTATGCTTGACAACGGTACCAAGGTAGCACGGCAGCAACCTTGCTCGACCGCACGGTAGCGTGGCAGCAACCTTCCTCGACCACGGTAGCATGGTGGCAGCCTTGCTCGACCATGGTAGCACAGCAGTAGCCTTGGTCGGGCACTGCTCGATCATGGTAGCAGCTTTGCTCGGGCGCTGCTCGATCACTGCTGTGGCTTGCTCGATCATGGTAACAGCCTTGGTCGATCACTGCTTTGGCTTGCTCGATCACCATAGCAGCCTTGGTCAAGCACTGCTCGATCACTATTATGGCTTGCTCGATGACGGTGACAGCCTTGGTCAAGCACTACTCGATCACTGCCGTGCCTTGCTGCCGATCAGTAGCAGCCTTGCTCGAGCAATGTCGTGGCTTGCTCGACCATGGTATCAGCCTTGCTCGATAATGGTAGCACGTTAGCAGCCTTGCTCGACCAGGGTACCACGTTGACACGGCAGCAGCCTTGCTCGAGCACGGTAGCACGGCAGCTGCCTTGCTCGACCGCGGTACCACGGTAGCAGCGTTGCTTGAGCACCACCATTGGTTACTCGACCACGGTACCACGGCAGCACAACAACAGCCATACTCGAGCATGGTAGCACGGCTGCAGCCTTGCTCGACCAGGGTGCCACAGTAGCTTGCTCGACCATGGCAGCATGGCAGCACGGTAGCAGCCCTGGTCGAGCACTGCTCGATCACGGTAGTAGCCTGCTCGAGCACTGCTCGATCACTACCTTGGCTTGCTCAAGCACGGTAATAGCAGTCTGCTCGATCACTGCCGTGGCTTGCTCGAGCACTGCCGTGGCTTGCTCGAGCAAGGTAGTAGCCCTGCTTGAGCACTGCTCGACCACGGTACCGTGGTAGCAGCCTTGCTCGACGACGGTACCAAGGTAGCATAGCAGCAGCATTGCTTGAGCACGGTAGCACAGCTGCAGCCTTGCTCGACCACACGGTAGCGTGGTGGCAACCTTCCTCGACCGCGGTACCACGGTGGTAGCCTTGCACAACCACGGTACCGCGGTAGGACAACAGCACGGGTAGCAGCCTTGCCCGACAACGGCGGCACGGTAGCAGCCTTGCTCGATCACTGCCGTGGCTTGCTGCAGCTTGGTAGCAGCCCTGCTCGAGCAGTGATCGAGCAATGCCGTGGCTTGCTCTAGCGGCGCTCGATCACTGGCGTGGCTTTGGTCGACGACGGTACCACGGTAGCACGCCAGCAGCCTTGCTCGAGCACACGGCAGCACGGTCGACCACGGTATCGCGGTAGGTTTTGCTCCGCCACGGCAGCACGGTAGCAAAACCTTGGTCGAGCACTGCTCGATCACGGTAGCAGCCTGCTCGAGCACTGCTCGATCACTGCCATGGCTTGCTCGAGCACGGTAATAGCAGCCTGCTCGAGCACGGTAATAGCAGCCTGCTCGATCACTGTCGTGGCTTGCTCGAGCAAGGTAGCAGCCCTGCTTGAGCACTACTTGACCACGGTACCGCGGTAGCAGCCTTGCTCGACGACGGCACCAAGGTAGCACGGCAGCAGCCTTGCTCAGGCACGGTAGCATCCTTGCTCGAGCAGTACTCGATCACTACCATGGCTATTGCTCGACCACGGTACCACGGTAGCAGCCTTGCTCGAGCACTGCTCGATCACTGCTGTGGCTTCCTCGATCACGGTAGCATCCTTGCTCGAGCAGTACTCGATCACTGACGTGGCTATTACTCGACCACGGTGCCGCGGTAGCGTAGCAGCACGGTAGTGGTAGCGCTGCAGTAGCTTCCTCGACCACGGTACCATGGTAGCACGGCGGCAGCCTTGCTCGACCACGGTACCGCGTTAGCGTGGGAGCACGGTAGTGGGAGTGTTGCAGCACGGTAGCAGCCTTGCTCGAGCACTGCTCCATCACTCCCGTGGCTTGCTGCACTGCTCGAGCAAGGCCAATTTGCTCGACCACGGGTACCATGGTAGCACGGCGGCAGCCTTGCTCGACCACGGTGCCGCGGTAGCGTCGGAGCACGGTAGTGGTAGCGGTAGCGCTGCAGCAGCTTCCTCGACCACGGTACCATGGTAGCACGGGGCTAGCCTTGCTCGACCATGGTACCACGGTAGCGTAGGAGCACGGTAGTGGTAGCGTTGCAGCACGGTAGTAGCCTTGCTCGAGCACTGCTCCATCACTCTCGTGGCTTGCTGCAGCTCGGTAGCAGCCTTGCTCGAGCACTACTCGAGCAATGCCATGGCTTGCTTGACCACGGTACCACGGTAGCTAAGCAGCACGGTAGCAGTAGCGTTGCAGCAGCTTCCTCGACCACGGTACCATGGTAGCACGGCGGCAGCCTTGCTCGACCACGGTACCGTGGTAGTGTAGCGGCACTGTAGCACCCTTGCTCGAGCACTGCTCCATCACTCCCGTGGCTTGCTGCAGCTCGGTAGCAGCCTTGCTAGAGCAAAGCCATGGCTTGCTCGATCACTACCGTGGGCTGCTCGCTCACGCAACACACTTACTCGAGCAGTACTCGAGCACCCTGCTGCGTTGCTTGAGCATGCCGGTCCCTTGCTCGATCAGAGCTCCAGCAGAAGCGGGTGGTGTAAAATTCGGGGGTCACAGTATCACCTTCTAGGAAGGGGAAAAACTTAAAATTAGCTGTTTAAGGGGGTAGAGGTGCAGCCTGCCCCCTTACGCCCGCTATGCCTCCCGCCGCACATCCATCGCTGCGTAGCGTAGCGATGTGCTCGGGTGCTGGTAGCACTGCTACCGACCACCGCGGCAACTCCGGCATCGCCGGTAGCCGGGTCGTGGTCTAAGCTAGCCGGGTGGGTCGCGTGCACATTCTTATGCTCGTGGCGGGTGCTGCAACCCGGGGTATGATCGTGTGGCAGCACAATTCGTGGTGCCCAGTGATCTACCCCGCGATCGGCACGTTTCGGTTATCGATCTTTACCATGCTACGGTTGTCGATCTCCGCCGCGCTGCTCGATCATCGACCGTCCCTTGCTCCATCGTCCCTTACTCGATCATCTGTCACGCGTTGCTCGATCACGGTATTACACTCTCGTGGTATGCTCTAGCGTTGGTTTGTTCTCGCGTCTAGCGCCCGGTCGCGGTCTAGCGGGCTGCCCACTTTCCCGACCGAGGAACTCCTCAGAGCGGGGCGGCGGGTATGTTCGTGTGGCTGTGCACCAGCGTGCTTGACGGCGTGTGAGTGGTGATATGTTCGTGCTTGCTGGCAGGCCCAGTGGAGGTATGGCCACTGGACTGTCCGCTCGCCGACTCCTCAATGCATGTTGCAGGCATCTTGCCTCTTGACGTTACAGTCGGTTCCTGTGTTGTCTGCCGTGTCGAGCGGTACTCAACGTCGTGTGTGTGCTCTCCAACGATTGCCTTCCGAGGCGATTGTTGGACACTGCAGTGGCCCCCCTGCACCACGCACGCAGCCACAGTGATGGGTGCTGCGATGGCTCAGGGGTGCTAGCTCGGCCTCTCGGATGCAGAACATTTCATAGGCACATGGCCCTCGGCCTACCTGTGCCTGGATTGTTAAGCTTCGTTGGAATGACGCTCGTGCCTTGTCCGTGTCACTCCCGGCCTAGCGCTGGCGAGGCACACGAGCGGGCGCGGCGCGGCGCCATCGATGGATGCTACCTGGTTGATCCTGCCAGTAATCATATGCTTGTCTCAAAGATTAAGCCATGCATGTGCAAGTACGAACTAATTCAGACTGTGAAACTGCGAATGGCTCATTAAATCAGTTACAGTTTGTTTGATGGTATCTGCTACTCGGATAACCGTAGTAATTCTACAGCTAATACGTGCAACAAACCCCGACTTCTGGAAGGGATGCATTTATTAGATAAAAGGTCGACGCGGGCTTTGCCCGATGCTCTGATGATTCATGATAACTTGACGGATCGCACGGCCATTGTGCCGGCGACGCATCATTCAAATTTCTGCCCTATCAACTTTCGATGGTAGGATAGTGGCCTACTGTTAGACCCCTAGAGTGGTATCCCGATACCCGCCTACCACGAGCATGCCTCGGGCTGTGGTAGCGGGCGACGTGCTGGGTGGGCACGTTATCGACCAAGTGTCGAGGCACTGGATTGCGATGCGCATGACTGTTCCAGCAAGGCACTGTGATGGTGCTGGAGGATGAGACGGGTTCTCGATCATACCTGTGGTTGCTAGTACCCGGGAAGCGAGGAAGCTCAGAGGCTATCCCCGGGATACATGCTACGGATGCTATGGAGCGCTTGAGCAGCGTTCCTTGGAGCAGATGCGGGCCATAGGGAAGGATCAATCAAGTCCATGGATCACAACTTGCCTTAATCGGAGCAGCGGGAATCATGGCATGGATCCAATCAATCCATGATTGGGGGAGGCAATCATGGATACGCCTAGAAGCCACTTATGGAAGTCAATCACGCCAGATATGGAAGTTGACCAAGGATCGGGGGATCCAACAGGGCAGGCGGATTCTTAGGAGGAGAATCAGCCCTATCTATGGAAGACGGGTGTGCCAGATCGGGAAGCTTGCGAGGATCAGGGATCCAACATGGCAAGAGGAATCTCAGGAGGAGAATATTCCCGGCACACATGGAAAGTCTAGATAGAGATTGGTCAACTGCCTTGTATAGACTTGTCATTAGGGAAAGTCTAGATTACCTGGCTTATTTGGTTGTTGGGCTTCATGTATAAATAGGCGTGGACTCTCATTTGAGTCATTCACTTCAGAATTCACATTCAGGCAAGAGAGAGCACGAGAGAAACACTGTGAGGAGAGTGTGGGTGCTGAGCCTATTGTGAGGATCGAGTGGGGAGTGTAAGCAGTCGGTGCTGTGAGGCACATACTCGATCAGAGTGTTGTAACGTTGGGTTTTTGTAACTTGTTGTGAGATAATACAAGATACTTTTTGTCCCAACTTCTTGTGTTGTTTCGATCGTCTCTAGGCTCGTGAGCCTCGGTTGTGCGGATTTTGTTGGCTGGTCGACAGAGAGTGCTATTGACGCCTAGCGGTAGCCAAGGTATTCGAGTGGTGTTCGAGTAGCGCCCTTGGCCTCGTGACAGTTGGTATCAGAGCCCCGGGTTCGGCAACATCACAACCGTGACGACTCGATCAATGGAGGCACTGCGGGAACGTATGGCGGCCTTGGAAAGGCAAGTTGCTGCAGTGACTGAAGGTGCACCTTTGCTGAATGTTGTTCATGAGCGCATCCTTGCTTTCGAAGACAATGTCGGAGAGGGCGATGACCTCGGTGGGACATTGACAGACCTTGTGAAATGTCTTGTCTCTGATGTCGCTGCGCTACGGGACGACATGGTCTTGATCAAGCGACAACTGGCGACTCAAGGAGTAGCATCCAGGAGTGAGACTCGTGGGAAAGTGAAGATCCCCGAGCCCAAGGCATTTGAGGGTACTCAGAGTTCAAAAGAGTTAGAGAACTTCCTTTGGGACATGGAGACCTACTTCGACGCTGCGAAGGTCCCGGAAGCAGACAAGGTCATGGTTACCACCATGTACCTAGCAAATGATGCTAAGCTATGGTGGCGGACGCGGGTTCAAGATGCCCTCAGTGCAGGGAGACCACGTATTGAGACGTGGGAAGCACTGAGGCAGGAGTTGAAGGAGCAGTTCCTGCCGAGCAACACTGCCTGGGTTGCTCGGGACGCACTCGGGAAGCTGAGGCAGACCAGCTCGGTGCGTGACTACGTCAAGCAATTTAGCTCCTTGATGCTTGACGTGACCGATATGTCAGAGACAGACAAGCTGTACACGTTTCTGAAGGGCTTGCAGCCATGGGCTCAACTAGAGCTCAGACGCCAAGGTGTGAAGGACCTCCCGACGGCTCTCGCAGCGGCTGATGCGCTGCTTGACTTGCGCAACACTCGTATGGAGGACAGTGGGAAGAAAGCGCAAGGCAAGGACAAGGACAAGCTGTCCAAGTCCGCAGCCAAGGGAAAGGAGGATAAGGGCAAGAAGAAGCTCACTCGTGAGGACAAGGGGAAGCATAAGGCGAACGTGGGGAGTGGCTCCTTGAAGAAGGACCCCCGGACGCACCCTGGTTGCTTCATATGCAACGGTCCCCACAGAGCCAAGGAATGCCCGAAGAGAGAGAAGCTCTCGGCCTTGGCAGATCAGGACTCCGACGAGGAGGGAGTGCTACGTGCATCTTCGTTGCAGGCATTGAGCGCAATCCGTTCTGATCGCTCAAAGGCTCCCTATGGGTTGCTATTTGTGGATGTGCTACTCAATGGCCAAAAGGTGTCGGCATTGGTAGACACGGGAGCCTCCAACACATTCGTGTCGGACAGGATGGTGCGACCACTTGGGCTGCGAGTGGAGCGGCACAACTGCCATCTGAAGGCAGTTAACTCGAAGAGCCAGCCTATTGGTGGCATGGGAAGGAAGCCTTGACATCATGGTTGTCCCGTTGGATGACTATGATCTGGTTCTCGGGAACAACTTCTTCGTGGAGGCCTCGGTTACGGTCTCGATGCACCTTGCTGGATTCATGATCACGACACCCATGCTTTGTGAGGGGTTACAAGGGTTTTAGTCGAAGCAAGGAGATCTCGACGGAAACGGTGTCGGCTATGCAGGTAGCACGAGGGTGGAAGAAGGGCTACCCCACCTACTTGGCGGCGATAGTGGAAGTGGGGGTGGAAGATAACCATCCAGAGCCGAAAGTACCTTCGGAGATTACTGAAGTACTTGATGAATTTCAGGATGTGATGCCTGAAGAATTGCCAGCAGGTTTACCACCACGGAGGGTGGTAGACCACAGGATCGAGCTACTGCCGGGAACGAGACCACTGGCGAAGGCACCCTACAGGATGTCGCCCAAGGAGTTGGGGGAGTTGCGGAAGCAGTTGGGTGAACTGCTAGACTCTGGGAAGATCCAACCTTCCACGGCACCCTACGGAGCACCAGTGCTGTTCCAAGAGAAGCACGACGGGTCCCTACGGCTATGCGTTGACTACCGGGGACTCAATAAGGTGACTGTGAGGAACAAGTACCCTGTGCCTTTGATAGCTGACCTGTTTGATCGTCTGAGCAAGGCGGTCATTTTCTCGAAGCTGGATCTACGCTCGGGATACTGGCAGGTTCGCATTGCGGAGGGTGACGAACCAAAGACAACGATGGTAACTCGTTATGGCTCCTACGAGTTCCTAGTCATGCCGTTCGGATTAACGAACCCCCTGCCACGTTTTGCAACTTGATGAATGACGTATTCCACGATGTGCTGGATAAGTTCGTGGTCGTCTACCTCGATGACATCGTGGTCTACAGCAGGGATATGGAGGAGCACCTCGAGCACTTACGGTTTG